>JBAMBO010002308.1:0-269635 GCA_037044535.1 Lordiphosa magnipectinata | reverse complement strand
GGGACGCCGAAATCACTCATTTGAGGAGTCCTTTAGGCACACTTTTTTCACATATATTGAAAAGGCCCTTTTCTCCGGCGAATATGCTCCTTTGGGACACCTTTAGGAGCCTCCCTAGGAGGCTCAGTGCACCGTACAGGGAGTCCTTATGGAGCACCGTGCTGGTTGGCTGGGTAAGCTCTAATAAGTTAGTGGTAGTAGATCGACGCTTCACAAATCCATTTTGATAGGGTGAAATGATGGAACTACATATATAAATGCTGCAATTGAGACGACATAATTCTCTCAAAAGCTTTTGGAATTGCAGACAACTTAGAAATTTCCCTATAATTATCAACATCAGACTTATTAACTTTTTTGGGGAGAGGAATGATAAAAGATTCCTTCCACAACACAGGGAATGAGGATGACTTCAGAGACAATTCGAATAATTTATGAATAGGCTTACAAAGTGCATCAGCACAAAACCTGAGTACACAAGCAGGCACTCCATCGGGAGCCGGTGCATACACAGGTTTAACAGAGTTAAGATCGCAAAGGAGAGAGCTTTCAGTGATCACAGGGCTAAAAATGCAATTAGACTTATTCAACCGATAAGGGTGTGGTTGATTCGCAAAGAAGCTAGAAGACGAGTAGGTTGACGTAAAAAGCTCCGCAAACAGATTAGCTATGGCCTGATTGTTTGATTTCGCAATACAGAATTACATAGAGAGGGCTTAGTGGGAGATTTGCGTTTAGAGTTAACAAACGAATAAAATTGCTTAGTATTTTGCGAGAGCTGAAGCCTGCAACGCTTTATCTTAACTTTATAACCTTTTTCGTTAAGCACATTAAATCTAGAAAGAGCATCAACATGGCGAGAGAAATCAGATGATTTTTTCGAATTCTTATAATTTTTAAAATACCTTGACTTGTTGTTTTTCAAATTAATAAGTTCTCTTGAGAGCCAAGGCTGCCTATCAGGACAGCGAGGAAGCTCAAGTGGAACACAAACATCAAAAAGCGAATACAAGGTATCATAAAAAAGATTTATGGCAACATCGACATCAGTACAAGTGTACAATTGAGACCAATCGGTTTCAAAAATTAAATCGTTAAGTTTCATAAAATCTGTTATTTGAAAACAACGGGTCTTAGCAGTCGAATTTCCAGAAGCAGAGCACACCCGAGAGTTAGTGTAAGTGCAATTCAATGGAAAGTTCCAATGTAGGATGAAAGATGTCCTCAAGAAGAACCAACGGGTCAATTCTAGATACAACATTGCCGGGGGGATCCAACAAAAAAATCAAATCCAGAGATCTGTTTATCGAGTTGCGAATAGGATAAACTTGAGACAAGGACAACTCATACAGGCCATCGATAAAATCATGTGATTTCGAAGGAAATTCATTTTTCGTCTAAAAGAAAAATCAAAAGGTGATTGTTTGATAATAACAGAGAGACCGACTCGATGACAGAAAGTTGAAATGAGTAAATTGTGATATCCGAATGTGGAGGAATATAGGAACAAGTATTTAACACTTATAAATTCGATAAGGGGAATTAAAGTATGTGTCAACTCCGAAGAAATGCAATTAAAACCCCACCCCCAACGCAGGAAGAGCGATCGCATCTATAAGTGGTGTATTTAGTGGGAAAAACTGTTGGATCACACATGTCAGACTTTAATCACGTCTCCATGAAAACTTGAACATAAAAATAGAAAGAAATACTGTCTACAAAAAGTTTAGCTTATTTAGAATTCCCATTTTCATAGGCAAGCAGAACGGAGGACATCAGTTTTTTGACACAACATTAGAAGTAGAGGCGCCTGAAGGGTTAGAAGATAAAGACGACAAATAAAAAAGTGTGTAAATAAAAAAAACCTGAAAAACCGAAAAAAACAATCGATTTCAAACCAGGTGGGGTAAATCATCTCGTTTTACATAACGATTTGTTTTTCTCTCTACAATTCAAGAAAAAAATTCCAATTTGAAAATTCATTCTCCATCTACCTTCTTTATTTTGGCTGAGTGTTTCAACCAGCCGGTTTGGCCTGGTGGCGTCATCATCATCAACCTGGCATCATCTCTCGTACATCGCTCGTTGACCAAGTTCTGCTACAACAATGTGTCATGTATCCCCGCCAGCCAACTAGCAACATGTTGCCAGTTCGCCTTCCCTCTTTTTCTTTGTATATATATATCTTTTTTTGTTTCGCTGGAAAATATTGCTTGGACCATACTTCACACCTCCCACAACGGGCGGCCTGAAATTCGCACGCTTGAGGCGCCAGTTGAGCCAGAACAGAACATGGACCCCGAACCAGACCCAGACCCCAACTTCAGCCCAGTTGCGGGCCATCGTCAGCAGGCACATTGATCTTGTTCGCTTCTTGCATCTTCATCTTGTTATTAATCGCCACATTTATTTGATTATCTTGCGAGGAGAAGGAGGTGGCTGCTGTTGTGCCACAGATTTATGCCTCAGCCGCGTAATTTACTCGCTAATCATGCAACACTTTTCATTTTGACACGTTCGGGCGGCCTCTCACAAAAGATCACCGCCAGCGGTAATTATGTTAATTTTTGATTCTGTATCCCTTGCCGGGGGATGCCATTTTATGATCTATGCTTAGAAATTAACACAAATTGATAAAAGCAGACAGCAACATGGTCGATTTTTATGGCCGATCCCCTAGCCGCAGTTGTTTTCACTGGCCGACACGTCGCTTACATAAATTATTCTCCTCTCTCTCAAGGAGTTCAGTGTGTGGAATTCCTAGGAAAATGCTGCGCGTGTTTTGACACCAAACATCCGCCTAAAGCCGCTGCCAACAAGGGGTTAAGGTTGCCTGGATGGTAGATGGAGTGGTGGTTAGGAGGGGAGGCCTGACGTTAATCTTGTTAGTCCGCAGCCGCTCATGCGCTTGACTGCAATTTAAGCGCCATAAATTCTCCATTCAACTCCATTTCTACGCAGCTCACTGCAAAGTCGATGGCTGTGAGTCAAAATTGTTGGCCCCATGAATTGGTATCGGGGGGAATATCGATCGCATGAAGGGGTGTACTTATCAATGCAGGCAGGGAACTAGAGGGCCAGTGTAACTTTAGCTAAGGCAACTTAAATAACTTTTTATTTAAAACAGATAAATTATTGTAAATGTACATTATGAATTAAAAAGAATTCCTTTTTTAAGGCAGTGAGGTAAAACGGAACGTGTTTGAAAAGAGTTTATTGAGAAACATTCGCAGCAATGTGACAAATTTAAAACACCTTCTTAATACCACAGAGAATTATAACAGATTATGTTTTGGCATTATTTTAAATATATCAATATTCTTTATCATCTTCTAAGGCACTAGAATATATTTTGCTGAAAATTCACATCCCACTTTGACTCAAGCACCTCAATGCACAATGGCCGGAAATTCCAAAATTTTGGCATAAATTAGACGGACCCAGTTAGAGTGCTATAACTTGGAACATTTAACAGTAGTGGCATATATAAGAAACGACCAAAATCGCCCACTCGTTCCGCCCATTCAACTCTGTCCGTATGAGCGCACAGATCTCAAAGATGGTAAGAGATAGAGGTTTGATATGTAAGGGACATAAATTTCTTATACTTGCAGGTCGATCAAGTTTATTTTCAAGTGTTGCCACGCCCCTCCCGCCTCCGCAATCAGGAAAAATCGTTATATCTCCCAGATTTTTAGATAGATGCTTTGTACCTTCTACAGATATTTAGCAATCAAGATTATTTTTCGATTTGCCGAAGAAGAAGTTAAGATAGGAGAAACGATTGTAAAGTTATCAGCAAAATAAATTTTGCTGTCGCAGCGCAGCAGCTCCGTTGCGTTCTGGTGCTACTGCAGCAGCAAAATACACACTGAGCATACTTCTTTGCGGGTACAGAGTATATTACAGTCGGGACCGATATTCTTACTTAATTTTTTTTGAAAATATAACCAAAAACAAGAAAGAAAGTCGGTCAAGCCCGACTATAACATACTCTGTAGCCTTAACGTCTCAGCTCGCATTTGCTCACGAGTTATACTCGCTCATCTCTAAGTTTCACTCTCTCTTTCTCTCTCTCTCTCACTAAGATTGCCGTTCAATAGAATGCTGTGGTGATGGGTGGGGGGGTGGGGGGTGTTTACTGGCCGTTTTTTGCTCATAACTTGAGTATCGTTCATCCGATCTTTATCATTCCTTCAGCAAATCGATAAATAATTTTACAAGGTATCTCTAGAAGGTACGAACGATCTATCTTCAAAACAGTAGGAGATATGACGAATTTTTTTCCGAATTGCGGGGGCGGGTGGGGGCGTGGCAAAAATTGAAAATAAACTTTATCTGCCTGCAGGTATAAGAAATATATGCCCCATACATGTCAAACCTCTATCTCTTACCATCTCTGAGATCTCTTCGTTCATACGGACAGACAGACAGACGGACGGACGGACGGACAGAAGGACAGACGGACATGGCTATATCGAATCGGCTGTTGATGCTGATCAAGAATATATATACTTTATAGGGTCGGAAACGATTCCTTCTCCCTGTTACATACTTTTGCACAAACTTAATATACTCTATGTACCTTCGGTACAGAGTATAATGATAAAATACACAGTTGCCGCCTGCAACAATACCAAATATTTCAAAGTTGCGCAAAAACGCGCAAAATGTATTAATTACATCATAGCATATACATATTAATGAACTCACTTGCATCTTTAGTTGCGAGTAGCAACGAGTAGCTGCCAACTTTAATTCCACAGAACCCGTGACATTTAGGTTAGGTTCGCATAAAAAATACCACAGAAATAACACATAAAAACAAACACACAACATAAATAAGCACAAACTTTTCTTTATTTAATAAAAATTAAGATACCTTGTGCTACATTATCCATTTTAAAACATTAGTTATTTTATATATTTATAGATGTTTTTATTATTTAAAAATAGAGGAAAGCTAACTTCGGCTCGACCGAAGTTTATATACCCTTGCAGCTTGATGGCGCCAATACTTTGAGCATTTGCTTGCCAGTTTGTTATATGGCAGCTACACGACATATTCATTCGATTTCGACCAAACTCCCAAAAGTTGTGAGGAAACTGATAGTATTCTCAACAGGATGGTATATAGACAGTACCATTGAAAACAAAAAAACTTTTTCTCACGAGAATTCATTTTTCTACTGATAGTTCCTATGACAGCTATAGTCTTTAGCCATCCGATTTGGATCATACGTGGCAAAATTGTGTGGTAGCGTATAATATTGATCAGTAACAAGTTTGGAGAGCGATAGCATTGAAAAAAAAAGTTTTTCCCACTATTACTTTTTTTCAGACATATCTTTTGTAGCTATATGGCATTGGTGGTTTCACATATTAAAATTGTCCAGTTGCTTGTAACGCATAGAAGGAAGCATCTCCGACCACATAAAGTATATATACTCTCGATCAGGATGATGAGGTGAGTTGATATAACCATCTGTCCGTCCGTCCGTCTGTTTCTATGCAATCTCCTCCGTCACTTTTAAAGCTATCGTAACCAAACTTTGCACAAAGTCTTTTGGTACAAATATTCTGCACATTTGTCGGAACTGGCCGGATTAGTTGACTATAGCATAAAGCTGCCATAGGAATGATCGGTCGAAAAAGAAGTTCTAGTGAGGAAAACTTTTTTGTTTCCAATGGTAGTGTACTTTATGCTTTCTAGCTATGAATATTTTCATTTTCCACATAATTTTGGGGAGTTTGGACAAAATCAGATGAATATATCGTATAGCTGCCATATAACAAACTAGCAAGCAAATGGAAACAAAGCAAAAGCAAGCAACTCAGCTAAGAATGTTCGATGAAAATCATTTAAAACCTAAATTTATATAAATTATACAAGCTACAAGTTAAGGAAGTTAACTTTCCTATTTGTTTGATTGGAATTGGCTCTTTTGCATGGTGCCCGAAAAGGACCCAGAAATTAAAAGAGTTCCGCAAATTCTGCGAAGTAAAACCACACATAATTTTGGGAACTCCCCAACTATTTTTCTTGGCTCGGACCCTAGAAGTCAACATTATTAAGCCAAGAAGTAGTCAATTTAATGATTAAACCAGAAATCAAAAGTTATTTGTACTTTTTAAATTCTTATTTTGACTATGATATTATCGGAGAGTAGTACTCCGTTTACTTTCAGATAAACTATCACAAACAATTCAACCATTTTCTTAATCGAAGATTTACCATTTTGATTATATGTGCTGGAAATAATAAAAATGTCTGCTGCCCAAAGGTAAGCCTTACAAAAACAGTAAAGCAGGCTAGTAATTTGTAAAAGAATTTTTATGTAAATTTCCAACATCACCCATTGCATAGTTATGGGAAGAACAAAATAATATAACATCTAGCACATGTATTCAAAATGGTATATCTTCGCTTTAGAAAATCGTAGAACTTTTTGAAACAATTTATTTTAAAGCTAAGAAATAGTGCTATGAGATATTATCAAAGAGAGTCAAAACAAAAGTATAGCTCCTTCACAAAACGCCCCTAAAATGGTTTAAAATAGGCATTTTAAGCAACTTAAAACCCAAATTACGTGATGGACCATTTTCGAAAACAGGTTCGTGTTCAGCACAAAAATCCTCTAGAATCACCACCAACGCTTCTATATACTGGACCTTGATGTCTACTGTAATTCTCAATAATTTTCTTACACTTTCTTGAAGAAATAATTTGGAACTTAGTCGCGTGGACTAACAGTATATGGATAGCTAATGTATAGGGAAATCCACCATTTTATAAGAAAAGAAAACGGTGCGTGAGATTTACTTGCAAATACATAAAATGATTTGCAAGGAGCTGTGTACGAGTACAGAGACACATTATGTTTGATCTGTAAAATACTTAGAAAAATTATGTATGTAAACAATAAAAATATTGACTGTTTAGTTTCTCTAATGTAAAGAAATCTGTGGCAATAAGGAATAAAAGCAGAAGTGTGTTTTCCGTATTTTTCAGTAAGCAATTATAACCATTAAGGGCCGACTACACATCTTCTACAAAGAACTGACTGTCACATAAACAAATAAGTAACAGTAAATTCTAAGTGGATCTGGCAAATAGCAGCTACATATATAGGAGATGAGAAAGCGGCCCTTGATGAATATGTGAAAAAAGTTTTTGGTCGTAAAGTGTAAATTTTTTACAGATTGAAAGCGTTATTTCTTTAAGTACACTAAGAAAGAACTAGAACGAATAATTTGAGTACGAACGCTCTTGAAAAAAAAATTAGTCGCTCTTGAATTTTCAAGAATTTCGCTCTTGGAATCGTGATAAATTCGTTCTAAACGTTCTAAATTTGGTTTTTTATAGGCAAGGGGGGTGAGGGCAACTTAACTTTGAGAGAGTAGCGTTGGAGTCGCTCTCGCAGAGAGTGAGGGCGCATGCGCAGTTGGTCGTTGAGAGCAAGGCGTATTTAATAAGCTGGCAGCAGCATCGACGTCGCGTTGCCTTACGAAAAATGAGAGAAAGAGAGCGAGAGCAAGAGAGTAATAAACTCAAAGAAATTTGTTGTCGCATACACACACACATATGAATTTTTCGAAACCGTAAGGCAACAGCAAAGAGGGCGACGTCGACGCTTCTGTCACCTTATTAAATACGCCTTGGTTGAGAGAATGAGAGCGCAGAGACTGAGAGCGCATGCGCAGTTTGTTGTTGTGCGATGCGTACGAAAGCGTTTATTTATAAGTGTGATTTCGTCGCGTCTTCTGGCTTAAGGAAGTTAGCTGACCTCGTTAAGCTGCCCGTCGCCTGTGTGTTTCAGTCTTTCGAGGTACCGTGTTCAAGTCCCAGAAGAGTAAAAAAAAAAAAAAATCTCTGTGGTTATCTCAAAATCAATCACTGTTTAAAACAAAGTTTGGTGGGTGGTGGTGGTGGTTGGGGTGTTGGTGTGGTTGATTTTTGATAATGGTGCGTGGGACCGGGGGAGGGGGACGAGACGCGGACCACCACACGTCGGTCGTCAGGTCGGGTCGGTCGTGTCTCTCCCACCCCCCACCGCAAATATTATTTTTAATTTTTTTATTTTGAGAATTATTCGTTCTTGAATTAAGTACTGAAACTCTTGAATCAATAATTATTCATACTTGAATCAAGAGCTGAAACTCTTGAATCAGGAATGTCGGGATCAAAAATTCACTCTTGAATCAAGAATTTTCACTCTCACCGTACTTTTGAGAACGAATGCTCTTGATTCAAGAGCGAAATTCTCTATTTTTTCTCTGAGTGTATGCTCGTGAAAGTCTATTTGATAAGATCAAGTTGTTATTTTAGTATTTTGACTTACAGAACAAAACTTATTCAGACTTCTCAACTTATGTTGTTTAGTTTAACCGTTTTATCTTTGTAACCGCTCATCCGATTAGTGTGAAATTTGAACACAATATAGAATTAAAACCAAGGAAGCCATTGGTATTTAAATCTCAATTTGAACATAACTCGAGTTACGCTGTTATGATTTATTGCCAAAGAAATTAATTAATTCTTGTTAATTCTTAATTCACAAACAACAGAAGGGCCAATTACGGGGCATGCGTTTTTGGCGTTCTTGACGTTTGCTACTGTTTGTCAAAATTTTTGCTACAATTCTGACTTGGGATTCCCAAGCGATCCTAGCAGATCTGGCATGAGGAAGCCTCTGCCAACTCATTGAAGTTGGACAAAAGATCGCTGATGATTGAACTTTTGGAAGCTTATGAAATAGCTATACCATCAACCAGCCTCCTTTGTGGTGTTGTGCGTGTCTTGTTTTAGAAACGCTATGATGAAAATCATAACTTATTAACCTAGAGCCTGCTAAAAAGTTCTAAGATTAATAATCCAAACGTCACTAAAACCGTCACATTGTGAATTATTGAAATATTTTTTGAGAGATTGGATGTTTAGTATAATTTAACGATTTTGTGAACAGGATATTTTTTATTTTATTAAATGAAAATATAACCTGAATTATTGAAAAGAATTGTTTTGGCTCTTTTTTAATGAAAATGTATGTTTTTTTTTTAGTTTTCTCTGGTGTAATATAATTTTTTTCAAGTGGCAACCGTGGTTACATTAACAATTTCCCAGCTTCGCCCATTACAATATCGATGTTCTCTCAATCACTTTGAAGGCTGGCATTTTACAAGTATCAATTACAGCTCTGTATACATTTACGTAAACTTGGCTGTTTTCGTTAGCATACTGTATTCAAAACAGAGTTCTATGTAATCGGAAAAGTGGGCGTAAAACATTACAACTCAATATACCTTTTGAAAAAATGGTGTCGAGGAAATATGTGTTCAGTTTACAAGACGACATACCATTTCTAAATTTTGTGTGAACTTGTATTATTTGAATGAATCATTTTGGATCCTTATTTTCTCTTTAATCAATTTGAATTCAGTTTTCAACCTCTAATCCTTTTTTTTTTGTTTTATCACTTTTAGGACCGATTTCTCATCTTTTACATAGTGTCACATTACATGTCAATTACAGCCATGCTCCCATTTTCGCTTTCGCAAAAATCTTTACGATTTTGAGTCCAAATTTGGTCCAAAAACCGGTTTGAAATCGCAAAAGTTTTGCGAAAGCGAAAATGGGAGCATGGCTGTATTTTTTTTATTTAGATTTATTTTATTTTCTTCTTCCTAGTGCTACAAGGAGTTCCTTAAGTTAATGCACTAGTCACAACGACAATTTCTTTACAGAATAATACAAAAAATAAAAAAGAAACTGACTTAAAATTAATTTACATTAAACATATATATCCCTAATTTTAACATAAATTATTTTGTTTTTTTTTGTTTTTATACCCTGTTTCCATTAAAAATGGGAAAAGGGAATCATTTTGTTTGTTTTTATATTGAAAAGTCTAATTATATATTACTATTATTTTTAAAATGTTCCATTAAACTATTAGTAAATTTGTGTGTGCTTGTAGTTGTTTTTAAGCTTACAAATAGCAGAGTAAATTGTCAATTTATCTGACACATCGCAGATATCTGGAAGAAGAGAAATCGGCTCTTAATAATGTAATGTTGTGGGTATTCCTAAGTTTATTTTTATCTAGGAGACGTTGCATTTTATCTACTAAATGCGATTGGGCATTGCGTTTGGAATTGAATCCGGCAGCCGAGTTAGTCCCCACTTATTTACCTTTTTGCTGTGACATATGCAAATCGGCCGAGACTAATTAAACAATCCTTCAAACGTTTCGAGACATAAATAAGTTTTTAGCATCTCAAATGGTCATAAACAACATTTTCTACACGATTAATAACGGCTGCATTCGGTCAGCTTGTTAACTGACAAACTGGTCGACAGTTGTTAATGAATTAATCGGCAGCGATCTAAAATCAGTGATCGGAAATCAGTCAGGCAAATCGCATTAGGGTTAAAAAAGAGCGTAGGCATTTAATTACGCTTACTGACAAATGATAATTGGTATTTGCATGACAATTAGAATCGCCAGATCAGTGATCAGAGCTGCTGCCCTGTCGCTCATACGAGGCGCCATGCGGCTGAGAAATGTTGCCCCGCCACGTTATGTGCGAGACTAATGCAATTGGCTACGCCTGGCACTTCCTGCATATTTGCATTTAGTGAGCAGCAGGTTTAAGAGCTTGTCCATCATCATCATCAGCCAAGCAGGCCGAAAAAGTGCGATCGCATTTCATGAACTTGACATTGAAAACGCCAATCGGCTTAGGCCAGCGCAGTGATCATTATCATTCATCCAGGAAACGCTGGAGAAATTATGTGTCCTAAGTGGCTCTTAATTGAATGCGGAGAGTTTTATTTTGGGAATGCACCCAAGCGTGGTGATCCCTCAGCCTCGGCCGGGGAGGCATGTCACTCAATTGTGAATGCCGGGAGAGGGCGGCGCGGGGGCGGGGGACAGAGTATCCAATTGCAAACGCTGACAAGATCACGTACAAAGTGCAACTTTGGATGTGCTGTCAATCATGTTAATAATGTAACCAAGGGGCGCGCACATAACACACAAAGGGTTTGCTCAAGCGGAATGTGAACTATTAAGTACTTACGGACTGTTCTGTGTTGAAACACAACTCCTTGACGATTTTGAAAGTCGAAATGTTACTGAATGATGTTTTTATACTCTGTACCGAAGGTACATATAGTATAGTAAGTTTGTGCAAAAGTATGTAACAGGGAGAAGGAATCGTTTCCGACCCTATAAAGTATATATATTCTTGATCAGCATCAACAGCCGAGTCGATATAGCCATGTCCGTCTGTCCGTCCGTCCGTCTGTCCGTCTGTCCGTCTGTCCGTCCGTCCGTCCGTATGAACGAAGAGATCTCAGAGATGGTAAGAGATAGAGGTTTGACATGTACGGGGCATATATTTCTTATACTTGCAGGCAGATCAAGTTTATTTTTAATTTTTGCCACGCCCCCTCCCGCCCCCGCAATTTGGAAAAAACTTCATATCTCCTACAGTTTTGGAGATAGATCGTTCGTTCCTTCTAGAGATACCTTGTAAACAAAATTATTTATCGATTTGCTGAAGGAATGATATAGATCGGATGAACGATACTCAAGTTATGGGCAAAAACGGCCAGTTAACACCACCCACCCCCCCAGCAACAACCACAGCAACATACGCTAACCGTTCAACACAGGCAATCTTAGTGCGAGAGAGAAAGAGAGAGAGAGGGGGAAACTTAGAGAGCGCACCGCGTTGTGCGCGGGGTGTTAACTGGCCGTTTGACTCCTGAGCAAATGCGAGTGTAAGGGTACAGAGTATGTTATAGTCGGGCTTGACCGACTTTCTTTCTTGTTTATACTAAAGTTCCCTGGTTCAAATCCCACTAAAACGATCTACTGAGCTTCCTACGTCCACGTCTTATGTAACTAATATAGCATTCTTGTGATTTGCTCGCGGTAACATAACTGCATTCAATGTGGTTGAGTCCATACAACTTCTTAGCGGATTCATTATAAATTTATCGTCAAAGAACCTGCGTAGCTGCAACAGAAAGCACGACTTTTGAAATCTCATACAATTCTGGGAATTTTTTGGAGGATTTTGACCACCAGTTAAGAATGTTTTCATGGTTTCAAACACTCTTAAGTTTTTC
This sequence comes from Lordiphosa magnipectinata, assembly GCA_037044535.1. NCBI lineage: Eukaryota > Metazoa > Arthropoda > Insecta > Diptera > Drosophilidae > Lordiphosa > Lordiphosa magnipectinata. The sequence goes on along the minus strand of JBAMBO010002308.1, from coordinate 257,496 downwards.
TAGAGATCCAGTGTATCCAAATGGAATAAAAATCACCCAAAACTAGATTTTCGGCTTGAAGTTTATTTGTGGCAACTTCCACTGGTTCTAGTAAGCGTACAATTTGGCGAACTGAGTCCCACACATTCCGGTGCAGAATAAAGTCGTTCTCTGCAGCCGCAAAACTGGAGCAAATGTTGAAGATGTCTTCCGCCAGCAAATATTTTAGCATCCTGTAGGTTGATCTCCAACGCGTGACCAAAACTACGATGCGCTGTGGAAAGGCGAAAAAAAAACTGAACCTGTACTGCTACCAACGTTTCGGTTTCGTTCCGGTGATATCGGTTCCATTAATAACGGTAAACGGTTTTCGGTTCTCAAAAAAATATTTGTATGGGTTCCGGTTCGGGTTCCGGTACGTGATTTGAATCGGTTTATTTCGGTTAACGGTACCGGTACCGGTTCCGGTTTTAAGCCCTGAAGTGAACATAAGAAGGGAATACAAAATTTTGAACAAAAGAAAAATTGAATATTCATTAGAGTCCATAGCATAGGCTCGGTCTATTTAGCTTAAGCTTAGACTACTAACTTGATGCTGTAAGAGGGAATGGAATGAGTTTTATTTGAAGTAGCAATACTGATAACACCAGAGGAAAGTATTGCAAGAACAGGAGTTAATGACTTGGGATTTCACAACATGATGAATCATATAGGGTTGGCAAAAAAGTTATTTATTTTATCACATTTTTGTTGCTTTTGATGCAGTCCGAGCAGACTCATCTCCCTTGCTTCGTGACTGTAAACAACTAATTTTTCATAGCCCGATTCAAAATCGATTTCATTTATTTATTCAAATTTTAAGGTGTTTTCAAGGGTATTGTCTGATACGTTAACCTTCTCGGCATTCCCTCGCATTTAATCAATTTTTTTTTCATTAACCATTACATGGATTTGATTGTTATAGACCTCGTATGACCAGAGCGTGGTGAATTTTGTACCTCAAACCCGAATTTGGCAAACCAATCCTGGCATTGTCGTTCACTTACTGCATCGTTTTCGTATACATCGCATTCCTTTTTAAAGCTTGGATTGCGTTGTTTACTTCTCGATTGTGAATTAGCAAAATATGCCGAAAATGATCACGTTTGTTTTTCTTGCCTAATTTGCTGTGGATTCCGCAAATGTTATTATCGATATCAGCTTAGACTTAGGGCTTTCAAGCAAAACCGCATTTCGGTATCTGTTTTGCTCAAATGATAGATCTGTAGACCTTACCTCCATACCGGAGCTGGAATGACCTTGTACTACTGTGATCAAATAGAAAGGTGAATTTTCTTATATTTTCAATCTCTTTATTTATTTATCTAAATCTATTTCATCCCTTTTAAAGTAATCTCCTTCCGCTGCAATACCAACGAATTTTCCAATTATGATAGCACTTGGCAAAGTCCTCCTTCGGAATAGCCTTCAGAGCCTGTTGCGATTTTGCTTTTTTCATCTCAATCGAGTCAAAACGGTGTCCCCGGAGCGATCTCTTGAGTTTGCTGAATAGCCAGAAGTCGCAAGGAGCCAAACTGGTGAATAAGCAGGCATAGCTGTTACTAACAGTGTTCCCAATTTACAGAAAGAAAAAAATTATCGATTGGAAAAACCAAATTAAAAGAAATTAAAAAATCACCTTTCAATTGGTTCACAGTGGTATATCAGGACCTTGTTCCTAAGTAAGAACTTGTTCTTTGGGTTCTGGAGCCATCGCTTGCGCTGTGCTTTGGTTGTCAATGCATGAGCTGATACCAAAGAGCTCCGCTATGCTATTATCAGAACATTTCTCGGACTTTTTTCGAAAGTGAACATCCAGTTGGAACACCAGGGTAAGCTCGGCAAAGTCTAGCTCTATTACTTTCACCAATTGATGGGGTTGTATGCTCTGAGATTTTCCTCAAAGAAGAGTTTATTTCTATTCATCTATTATTTCTATTCATCAAGCTCTACAGTATATATGATGAATAAACGTCCTGTAAGCTGAAATGAATATTATGCTCTAAAAATCGTCTGAGCCTCACAAACAAGATCAGAATTTACAAGTAAATTTTGGCTACAATATAAAAATGTGGAGTTCAAGTTTATGGTACAAAGTTATTAGAGTTATTCAGTAGCGTTGGGCTGTTCATGAGTGAGTGAACAAAATTGAGTAGTTCTTTAATCCGAACAAGTGACCATGTTCTTCTTCAATTGTCAATTTATGTTCCGCGAGTCTTGTTCAGTCTATCTCCTTCAATCTATTTTGTTCATTCTGTCTTGCTCTGAGTTGTTCTAAGAGCTGTTCAGTCTCTTTTACTCAGAGAGTTGTTCTGTCTGTCTTGCTCTGTGAGCTGTTCTGTATCTCTTGCTCTGTGAATTGCTCTGTCTGCCTTGCTCTGTGAATTGCTCTGTGTGTTGTTCTATGGGCTGTACCATGATACAACTATAACAAGTATGGCGCTCAGCCAACATTTTGAAGTCAGCCCTTTTGCTAAGAGCGCGAGAGACGAAGCGGGAGTGTGAGCGCGAGAGTAAACTACGCACATTCACATAAAAGGTATGTGTGTAAAACACTAAAACGCTGCTGCGTGCAGCTGGTGCATACCGTAGAGAAACTAAGAAACCACTGACACTACAATTAGTACGAATTGACTCTCATACTCCCTTTTACATAAATGAGCAGTTAACCAAAGAAATGTATGCAATATTTAAAGAGGCAATGCTTATGAAAAAGCGTAAGGTTCTCTTTGCTGTTTTCACACGTAGGGCCGTAGTGCACGTAAAGCAAAGAGAGGGAGGCGAAGCAAAGTGTGTGGAGAGCATGCAAGAGCTTCTTGCGCTGCATGAAATTAGATGAATTTAGATATTTGTTTGTAACGTCAAATGTGGATGTTGTTGGCGTCTCAGAAACTTGGTTTGTCCCCCAATTAAGTGATTTGTTGATTCTATGTGATGGGTTTGACGTATATCGATCGGATCGAGTAGGCCATGCAGGGGGTGTTGCAATATATGTAAACAAAAAGCTAAAATCAAAAGTAATATGCAAACATCCCCCTAAAAGTGCAATTGAATATCTCTTTATTCAGGTAAAGGAAATACAAAATGAATTGACAATGCTAATTGGCTGCCTATACCGACCAAATCGTAATACAGACTACTCCGACATGATTGATGTTATCTCTTGTTGAATTATATGAATTGAGCAATACAACATTGTGGCAACTCTCTTTCCAATGTAAACAGAAGTCATATGATTATCGATACTGCGCTCGATACTTGTGTGAATATGTATAAATGAATCTGTATACAATAAACTCTCACTCACTCTTTGTCTAATCTTCAAACGAACAAGCTCTGCTTCTATTATTTCTACTACGGTTCGCGCAAATCTCCTACAGGTTATGGGCCCAGGCTGACTAGAGCCAGAAATAACCGATGAACAGAGCGTAAAAGAGAGCACGTGTCATTCCTTTCTGTGTGAAAAAAGGCTAAATAAATTTAAAGTTTTCTGTGTGATTACTGTCGGGTACAAGATGAGTTCTATGTACAATATAGACAAGTTGGATGAGACCAACTACGATTCCTGGTGTGTCCAGATGAAAAGTGTGCTAATCCACCAAGAACTTTGGCCAGTCGTTTCGGGCGCCGCGAAATGTCCAATCGATGACAAGTCGGCCGAATATATTGCGTGGAGATTACAAAACGACAAAGCGTTGGCTGTAATAACTTTATCAATAAAAACTACGGAAATCGGTCATGTAAAAAAATGTGAAACAGCCGCACTCGCGTGGACAACATTAAAAACAGTACACATGCCTACCGGTCCAGTGAGAAAAGTTACATTGTTTAAGAAATTGCTGTTTATGCGTATGAACGAAAGTGAAGGTATGCAGCAGTACATTACAAGTTTTGTGAACATAGTGGAGCAGCTTTCAGAAATTGGCATTAAGCTGCAAGAGGAGTTATACGTTATCATGCTCTTAGCAAGCTTGCCAAAATCGTATGAAAATTTGGTAGTCGCGTTAGAGTCACGCGATGAGTTACCGAAATTCAGTGTCTTAAAAATAAAATTAGCCGAGGAATGTGATAGACGAATGAACGATGAGCAAATAGAGAATGGAAGTACCGTTCAAGCATTTATGGGTAGATCGCCAATCGCGAAAACGGCGAACAAGTATGAGAACTCAAAATGTAACGGAGCTAACAAAAGAAATAGAAGCATACGGTGCTATAATTGCGGGAAAAAAGGCCACATGGCAGCGGAATGTAGGTCAAAAACGGACGATCAAAAAGGCAAAGCAGACGAAGCCAAATCATTTTTTTCTTTGTTCAGTGCAAAGGGAGATGGATTATCGCTTAATCAATCGTCGTGGTGTCTTGACTCGGGTGCCACAACACACATGTGCGCGAATCGTGAAATGTTTAATTCGTTTGAACAATATAGAGATACGATTACGCTGGCTGGCGAAAAGACAATTGAAGCTATTGGTCGTGGCGATGTGAAGATCATAACAGAAACGTCGGTAGTGCAACTTAAAAACGTACTGTTCGTTCCCCAATTACAATGCAATTTCATTTCGGTTAGCAAAGCAGTCAACGGTGGTTGCACTGTAACATTCAAAAATAATTGTGCGCGTCTGTGTGACGAATCAGGAAAAGTCCTAATAATTGCCAAACAAGTAAAGAACTTATTTCTGTGTGAGATAAGAAAAGCAACCAACGTGGTATGCTTCGGGATGAACGGCAAAGAGGAATTCGAGAAATGGCACAAGAGATACGGACATCTCAACGTAAGAAGCCTAAAAGAACTGAAAGAAAAGAAACTAGTGCGTGGTTTAAAATTCGAACAAGTAAACGAATTTGATTGTACAATTTGTCTAAAGAGCAAATGTTGCTCTAAGCCATTTACTGTGTCGGAAAGTAAAAGCAAAAACGTTCTTGATCTAATACACAGTGATGTTTGTGGGCCGATAAACACAAACTCACACGGTGGTTCGCGTTACTTTGTTACCATGATTGATGATAAATCGCGATATGTTCATGTTTATTTCATCAAAAATAAATCAGACGTCTTAAATGTGTTTAAAGACTATAAGAACATGGTAGAATGCCAAACGGGCAAACGCATAAAAATGATACGAAGTGACAACGGTAAAGAGTATGTAAACAACGAGTTTAATGAATTTCTTAAGCAGAATGGCATCGTTAGACAATTGACTGTCCCTCACACGCCACAACAAAACGGAGTGGCTGAGCGGATGAACCGTACCCTCGTGGAAATGGCACGAAGCATGTTAACCAACGCAAATCTTCAAGAGAATTTTTGGGCAGAAGCTGTACATACAGCAGCTTATCTACGTAATAGGTCACCCACAAAGGCAATCCCCAATACGACACCATATGAGTTATGGACAGAACGTAGACCGTTCGTCGGTCACTTACGGATATTTGGATGTCTGGCAGTAGCGCTGGATAAAACGCAGAGTCAGAAGTTTCGAACCAAGGGTAAGGAGTATATCATGGTGGGATATGCAGATCAAGCGAAAGCATATCGTCTGTTCAACAGAGCTAATGGAAAAATCATCGTAAGCCGAGATGTATATTTTGTTGAATCTACAGTAGAAAAGATTACAATTGACATGCAAAATTCTCCAAACCAATTTAATTACAACAAAGAAATTGCAGAAAGGCAACCCCAAAGTAGCGGCACCGACGATGACAGCAGCGGTAACGGTATTGGAGGAGGCGACGGAGATGGCAGCGGTGATGGTGATGGTTACGAAACATGCGACGACGACGAAGAAAGCGATCCAAAGAAGGAAGATGCCAAGGGATGTGACGTAGAAAACAAGAGCAACAGGCTCAGGCGTATAAGCGGTCTCGGATGGCGCAGACCCAACGAAAAACGAAATATGGTCAATTTGTTGAACTATGATGACGTTATAGTTCCAACTACTCCAGAAGAAGCTCTATCTGGTGACCAGGCAACTGAATGGCAAAAGGCCATGGCGGAAGAATATGGCGCGTTGGTGGAAAACGCGACTTGGGAACCAGCTGACTTGCCACCCAATCATAAGGCGATTGGAAGCAGATGGGTGTTTTCACTCAAGCGAGGTGCTAATGGCGATATCGAACGCTTTAAGGCACGACTAGTGGCCAAAGGCTGCGGTCAGCAATTTGGCATAAACTACGAAGAAACATTCTCACCCGTTGTGAGGTATGCAACGATACGAATGGTGTTGGGCATAGCGGCTGAATTGGAGCTGCATGTACACCAACTCGATGTGTCCACCGCATATCTGAATGGCGAACTACAGGATGATGTTTATATGAAGCAGCCCAAAATGTTTGAAGAACCTGGTGTTACTGTTCTCAAACTGAAGAAGTCCCTTTACGGCCTAAAACAGTCTGGCCGAATGTGGAACCTGAAGCTGCACGAAATGCTAACGCAAATTGGTTTTGCGGCATGCCCCAGTGAACCGTGCATTTACACAAAGCACCAAGAAGGCCAAATAAACATCATTGCGGTTTATGTAGATGATCTGATGATTTGTTCTTCAGACATCGGTGAGTTGGTCACAATTAAGCAAAAGATTTCTCGTATATTTCAGATCGTAGACAAAGGTCCCATACATCACTTTCTCGGTATGCAAATCGAGAGGGAAGGCGCTACAGGAGCGATAAGTATCACCCAACAGCAGCATGTGTTGCAGCTACTCAAGAGGTGTGGCATGGAAGCGTGCCGCACAACATCAGTCCCACTGGTAGCTGGCTATACCACTAAGTGTGACAGCCAAAATTGTGGAAAGGCGAACCAGGCGGAGTACCAGTCACTGATCGGGTCCCTGATGTACTTGGCGGTTACATCCAGACCTGACATTTTGCATTCTGTATGCAAGCTGTCGCAAAGGAACACTGACCCTCACCCCGAGCACTGGTCAGCAGCAAAGCAGGTGTTGAGGTACCTGCACACGACATCGTCCATGCGTATTACCTATACGAAGACTGGAGAGTCTATCAAAGGATATGTCGACGCGGATTGGGGCGGAGACGCCACTGATCGAAGATCCTACACTGGATATGCCTTCATGCTTGGAGGCAGTGCGTTCTCATGGGAGAGCAAAAAGCAGTCATCGGTAGCCCTTAGCAGTACAGAGGCTGAGTACATGGCTCTCTCGGAAGCAACGAAAGAAGCAGTTTATATTGTAAAGCTCTACAATGAAATGAACCTGTTTGACGACTTAAAATCTATAGTAATTCATGGCGATAATTTGAGTGCCATGAACTTGGTCAAAAACCCTGTATACCATGCTAGGAGCAAGCATATAGACATACGATTTCATTTTGTAAGAGAAGTTTTTAGTAAGGATATAATTGAATTAGAGTATTGCCCTACGAATGAAATGTCTGCAGATATCTTGACTAAAAACCTTTCCAAATCAAAACATGACAATTGTATAAAGTTGCTTGGCCTTAAGCTGAATTAGGAATGTATGTATTGAAAGGGAGTGTTGAATTATATGAATTGAGCAATACAACATTGTGGCAACTCTCTTTCCAATGTAAACAGAAGTCATATGATTATCGATACTGCGCTCTATACTTGTGTGAATATGTATAAATGAATCTGTATACAATAAACTCTCACTCACTCTTTGTCTAATCTTCAAACGAACAAGCTCTGCTTCTATTATTTCTACTACGGTTCGCGCAAATCTCCTACATCTCTAATTTATCTTTAAATTTTACGGACGTTCTAATAACTGGTGACCTTAATTGTAATATGCTGACAGAAAGAAATTTAGCAGATGAAATGGCTGCATCAGGCTTAGATCTTGTGAACACAACAATACCTACACATTTTTCAAAAACTACTGACACATTACTGCACACAAAAAAATCTGTGGTTAAATTTAACCGATATTTTGGGTTAGAAATGCGCCAACCCAAAAAGTCGGTAAAATTCACAAAATTTGACAGTAACTGTCACGTAAACCTTTACGCAAAGAGAACTATTGCAATAGTAAATCTAACTGAAAATATCGTTTAGAAATGCGCCAACCCACAATATTAGTAATATTAACCGATGCGTACAGTAAGTAAATTTTCTTACTGTGTGTACATTAATTTTACCATAAAAATAGTAATTTAACAGCTGTTACAAAGTTGCCAATCTACTTGAGCTCATCATCATCCCAGACCAGAAGAGGCAACCTTAATACCCCCACCCACCAATTTTGGTTCTGAAACAATTGTTTGAATTAAACACATTTTTATTTTATTTGAAAAATTTTTACTTACTTGGGGGGGGATTCGAACTCTGGGCCCTTGGACTGAAGAGACGATTGGACGGACGTCTTTACCAGTTACGCTACGGCGCGCGTTAATAGAGACGCGTCTAACATATTACTTGTATTGAATCTGCCTAATCACATGCACGAAAAATTTCTTAAATGTCGCATAAATGAGACCACTAGTAATTATCAAGTTCAAATTCAGTGAAAGTACAATATAAATATAAGGGCCAAACTGAAATTTTCTCAATCAACAATTTTCGCGGTTAGATTTACTGTCGGTAGAGTTAATCCGTGAAGCAACCAAATTCATTGAAAAAGTTATACTATTTGTGCGGTAAGATTTACTTGTGGGTACAGTAAATTGCTGCAAAAACAAAAGTATAAGATGAAAAAATCACGTCAGAGTAACTATTTCTATGGTAAAGTTACTGTAGTTAGCAGTAACTTATTAAAACAACAAAATATGTGAAAAAATATTTGTGGTTGAATTTACTCAGCGTACAGTTGTTAAATGCAACAACAAAATACGAGCTAAAATAAATACGTGAACTTTACAATTTCTTCTGTAGATTTTACTGTTAGCACAGTTACCAAGCAACAACAAAACCACATGCATAAAAAATTTCGAAAAAAGTTACTGTCAGCGTTAGTTAATTTTACCCACCAGATTTTTTTGTGTGTGGACGTATTCTTTGTGAATGAAAAAGAAAAGATTATGTTGTATGATCAGATTTCAGTGCCAGTATTTTCAAAGCACGATCTAATTTTCCTGACATATGACTTTAAACCACATCAAAGTGAAAAAATTATTTGGTACAGGGACTTTAAGAATATTGACTATAGGCAGCTTAGTGATCAATTTATATCGTATGACTGGGACTCAATATATAGACTTGCCGATGCTAATTCACAAATAGAGCAACTTCATCTTTTCACTGGAAATCTATTTGAAAGCTGTGTACCCTTGCGTAGAAAACTGCTTAAGCCGATTCAAAAACCATGGTTTGATCAGAACATAGCCTGCCATATCTCACAACGGGATACAGCTTACAAAAAATGGAAGAAATACAAGACTGAAGAGCATCATCGAAGATTTAAATATTTAAGAAAAACTGTCAATAATCTTATAGTGATAGCTAAGCAATCGTATTATTCGGCGAAATTTAATGATGCTATTTTGACTGGACAAACCTGGAGTGAACTCAGGAAGTTTGGTATTGGTAAACAAAAAAGTCGATGTAAAATAACTGCCAACGTTAATGATCTCAATTTTAATTTTGTGCAATCTGAAGTACCTGAAGCTACCTATAATACGTATCTTGAAAATATGCCGAATAGTAACTGTGATAGTAGTTTTAACTTTATATGTGTGAGTCAGTGTGATGTCCTTGAATCTGTTCTTAAAATTAAGTCTAATGCAATAGGATTGAACGACATGAATACAAAATTTTTTAAAATTATCCTCCCACAAATTCTACCCCACATTACCCATATCTGCAACACAGTCCTTACGACATCAACTTTCCCAGAAATATGGAAACTCGCAAAAATAGTTCCTATACCAAAAGGAAACAATCAATTTCGACCAATCTCAATTTTACCATTTTTGTCAAAAGTAGTAGAACAGTTAATAGCAAATCAAATATGTAAATTTTTAACGGACAACTTAATGTTAACTAATAAACAGTCAGGATATAGGAAGAACAGAAGTTGCACCACGGCAATAATAAACATAACAGAGGATATAAGAAGGCAAATAGACAACGGAAATGTTACACTTTTAACGCTACTCGACTTTAGCAAGGCATTTGACACCGTTAACCACGAAATCTTAATAACGAAGCTAGACAGATTCTATAAATTCGCAAATACTGCTTTAAAACTTATTAAATCGTACCTTTGTGATAGACGACAGGCAGTGGTTTCGGAGTCTGATATATCAACCACTTTGTACCTTAAGCGAGGTGTCCCCCAGGGGTCAGTCCTTGGTCCCCTTCTGTTCTCATTATATGTAAATGACCTGCCAGATATGTTGTCTAATTGTAATGTCCACATGTATGCAGATGATGTGCAGATGTATGTAAGCCGTCCGTTAAATAGAATAAATGAGTGCGTCGATATATGTAACAATGATTTGTGGAATGTTAATAAATGGGCTAACCGTAACGGGCTATCACTAAATCCAGCAAAATGTAAATGCATAGTAATTTATAAAAAGTCACTAAGTACCACAAATCTACCTCGACTAAATATTGCTGGCACCCCTTTAGAATATGTTGCTCAAGCCGTTAATCTAGGTATAACTTTTAATGACACTCTTAGCTGGAATGAACAAGTGACTAAAGCCGCTGAAAAAAACCTACGGAATACTAAGACAGCTTTCGTTGACTAAATCTTATTTGCCGACTAATCTCAGACTCCTTATTGCAAAGACGTACTTGACACCCACTCTTTGTTATGGAATTGAAATATTCGGAAACTGTGACGCTGCTTCTCAGAGACGACTTAATGTAGCGTTTAATAACATTGCTAGGTATGTGTATAATAAGAAAAGAACTGACCACATTACACCCAGCGCCACAAAAAAAGCCGCAGTCTAAATATTCACATACTTGTATGTTTTCTTGCTTGGGGTTTCTATAAATGTTTTCCGAATTGCCCAATTATTTTTTTTACTGATTAATGGAATATTTTTAAATAAAAGTGCATAGCAATTTTTATTTTATGAATGTTAGTTTATTAGAAAAAGGTTTTTTTCCAGACCCATATTAATTTTGGTGACTTTTCATAATTATGACAACTTTAAGAAAAACAAGAAAGAAAGTCGGTCAAGCCCGACTATAACATACTCTGTTCCGTTACACTCGCATTTGCTCAGGAGTCAAACGGCCAGTTAACACCCCGCGCACAACGCGGTGCGCTCTCTAAGTTTCACTCTCTCTCTCTCTTTCTCTCTCGCACTAAGATTGCCTGTGTTGAACGGTTAGGGTATGTTGCTGTGGTTGTTGGTGGGGGGGTGGGTGGTGTTAACTGGCAGTTTTTTGCTCATAACTTGAGTATCGTTTATCCGATCTTTATCATTCCTTCAGCAAATCGATAAATAATTTTGTTTACAAGGTATCTCTAGAAGGAACGAACGATCTATCTCCAAAACTGTAGGAGATATGAAGTTTTTTCCAAATTGCGGGGGCGGGAGGGGGCGTGGCAAAAATTGAAAATAAACTTGATCCGCCTGCAGGTATACGAAATATATGTCCCATACATGTCAAACCTCTATCTCTTACCATCTCTGAGATCTCTTCGTTCATACGGACGGACGGACAGACGGACGGACGGACGGACGGACAGACGGACAGACGGACATGGCTATATCGACTCGGCTGTTGATGCTGATCAAGAATATATATACTTTATAGGGTCGGAAACGATTCCTTCTCACTGTTACATACTTTTGCACAAACTTAATATACTCTATGTACCTTCGGTACAGAGTATAAAAATTATAATAATTATAATAGTGCATATACTCAACAAATAATGATTTTTTTCCAAAAGTATACTTAATTTGCTATAATCTAATTTATATTTTGTATCAAATTAATGTTAATTTTTTTTTTTTAATTTAAATTAGTACTTTGTTGTACCCCCTTTTGCTTAAATTACACATTTTACCCTATTGGGCATCGAATTGTACAAAGCGCTTAAATATTCCTCAGTGATATCCTCGAACCATACTTTTTCTATAACATCCTTCAATTCTACCATGGTTTTAGGCTTCCTTTTTTTTATTTTCGCAGCCATAAGGGCCCAGACATTCTCTATTGGGTTGAGGTCAGGGCTGTTTCCGGGCCAATTTAGGGACAATTAGGGCCAAGGAAAACAAAAATTGGAGTGATTCCGAATGGTCACGAGTCCTATTTTCGGATGAGTCCAAATTCAATCTCATTGGACCCGATGGCTCTTGCAAGGTGCGCCGTAGAAAGGGCGAACGATATTTGGAAAATTGCTTTGTGGGAACCGTTAAGCATTCACCATACATTATGATACGGGGATGCATATCTAAATATAAAACTGAATCAATTTTAATGATTCAGGGTATGGTGAACGCGGAAAAATATAAAGATATAATTTTAAGTGGAGTTGTGCCTAGCATTGAGGCAATAAGTGAGAAAGAAGAAGATCCTATTTTTCAAGATGATTCTGCACCTTGCCATCAGGCTCGATCTGTAAGTAATTCAGTGAGCTTTTGTTATTAAAACAACTTAATCAACTAATTTTGACCTTCTTCTTAACGAAGATAACAATTTTGAAGGAAGAATTGGGTATTAAGTCCCTAAATTGGCCCGGAAACAGCCCTGACCTCAACCCAATAGAGAATGTCTGGGCCCTTATGGCTGCGAAAATAAAAAAAAGGAAGCCTAAAACCATGGTAGAATTGAAGGATGTTATAGAAAAAGTATGGTTCGAGGATATCACTGAGGAATATTTAAGCGCTTTGTACAATTCGATGCCCAATAGGGTAAAATGTGTAATTTAAGCAAAAGGGGGTACAACAAAGAACTAATTTAAATTAAAAAAAAAAAATTAACATTAATTTGATACAAAATATATATTAGATTATAGCAAATTAAGTATACTTTTGGAAAAAAAATCATTATTTGTTGAGTATATGCACTATTATAATTATTAAAATTTTTTTTCTTAAAGTTGTCATAATTATGAAAAGTCACTAAAATTAATATGGGTCTGGAAAAAAACCTTTTTCTAATAAACTAACATTCATAAAATAAAAATTGCTATGCACTTTTATTTAAAAATATTCCATTAATCAGTAAAAAAAATAATTGGGCAATTCGGAAAACATTTATAGAAACCCCAAGCAAGAAAACATACAAGTATGTGAATATTTAGACTGCGGCTGTTTTTGTGGCGCTGGGTGTACATGCTTTGCCAGGAAGATATATGACCTTGATTTTAAGACTTGGACTGATTATAGATCTCTGCTACTATTACATAAGATAATATACACTAGACAACCATCGTATTTATATGACAAAATAAGTTTTGCCGTCTCAACGAGAACTTTGAATCTCATTGCAATTCGCCATACACTAGCCAGCTCTGAACGCCAATTTTTTGTAAACACTGTTCGGTTGTGGAACCAACTCCCACCAAACTTGAAGAGTATTAGTAGTGTCACGCAATTTAGGGTCAAATTACATTTCTATCTACAAAATTAAATTCTATAACTAATTTTAATAATAATAATAAGTAATATTAAGTAATTGTTCGCTGATTCTTATGTTTTTGTGACTGGTGCAATAATCATTAAGTATACACTTGTAGCACCAGGAATTTCTGTCAAATAAATATAAAATATAAAACAAAAAAGCCATGCTGAAACAACAAAAACAATAAATAATATAAACCCAAGAACAAACCCACTCCTTTAAAATCGCGACGGCAAAACAAAAAAAAAATTCGTGCGCTCACACAACCTTCCTCCATAGACCTAGAACAAGTGAACAACTGGCCGTGTTTTGCTCATAACGTCAGAATCGTTCATCCGCTCTTTATCATTCGTTCAGCAAATCGATAAATAATATTGATTACTAGACAGAAGTTAAGAAACATTTATACACGAAACTTTGGAAGACATAACGCTTTTTATACTCTATACCGAAGGTACATAGAGTATATTAAGTTTGTGCAAAAGTATGTAACAGGGAGAAGGAATCGTTTCCGACCCTATAAAGTATATATATTCTTGATCAGCATCAACAGCCGAGTCGATATAGCCATGTCCGTCTGTCCGTCTGTCTGTATTTATATATTTCTTATACTTGCAGGCAGATCAAGTTTATTTTCAATTTTTGCCACGCCCCCTCCCGCCCCCGCAATTTGGAAAAAATGTCATATCTCCTACAGTTTTGAAGATAGATCGTTCGTACCTTCTAGAGATACCTTGTAAACAAAATTATTTATCGTTTTGCTGAAGGAATGATAAAGATCGGATGAACGATACTTAAGTTACGAGCAAAAAACGGCCAGTAAACACAGAACACCACCCCACCCACCACCGCAGCATTCTATTGAATGGCAATCTTAGTGAGAGAGAGAGAGAGAGAGAGTGAAACTTAGAGATGAGCGCGTATAACTCGTGAGCAAATGCGAGCTGCGACGTTAAGGGTACAGAGTATGTTATAGTCGGGCTTGACCGACTTTCTTTCTTGTTCTAAATTGCGGGGGTGGCAGGAGGCGTGGAAAAAATTGAAAATATACTTGATCTGCCTGCAAGTATAAGAAATATATGTCCCATACATGTCAAACCTCTATTTCTTACCATCTCTGAGATCTCTTAGTTCATACGGACAGACGGACGGACGGACAGACGGACAGACGGACATGGCTATATCGAATCGGCTGTTGATGCTGATCAAGAATATATATACTTTATAGGGTCGGAAACGATTCCTTCTCCCTGTTACATACTTTTGCACAAACTTAATATACTCTATGTACCTTCGGTACAGAGTATAAAAAGAATTTTCCTAAATACCGAGATCACCGAGATTCGTTCCTTCTAGAGATACCTTGTAAACAAAATTATTTATCGATTTGCTGAAGGAATGATCAAGATCGGATGAACGATACTCAAGTTATGGGCAAAAAACGGCCAGGTAACACCACCCACCCCCCCACAAACAACCACAGCAACATACCCTAACCGTTCAACACAGGCAATCTTAGTGCGAGAGAGAAAGAGAGAGCGAGAGAGAGAAACTTAGAGAGCGCACCGCGTTGTGCGCGGGGTGTTAACTGGCCGTTTGACTCCTGAGCAAATGCGAGTGTAAGGGTACAGAGTATGTTATAGTCGGGCTTGACCGACTTTCTTTCTTGTTTTTTTATTAAATTTTTGTAAATGACCTTTACCTTTTTTTTTGTTAAAGCACCTTGAAATACTTTGGGTTCAATTCCCGCTACCATAAACATGAATTATCGCAGCTGGACGCCCCAATCATCCATTGATAGATAAGCCAAGCGATAAAGTAACACCACAAAAAAATGTAGTCTGTTTCGGGTTTTAATTTGTATTTGTTTTTGTCTGTACTCCGTCAGCAGACTGACTGGGTGAATCACCTATTAACTAATTACTTATAACTATCAGAAATTCAGATCGAATGCCCATTGCTGTAATCAGACCATTTTTTACCCAAAGCCTGATCGCGTGCCTGTTGACGCAAAACCTTACCACTTCCTGTTTTGGGTAGTTCGGTGAGAAAGAACACTCCGCAATGCAGCTGCTTGTGGGTGACCACCAGACGTTTTGCCACATATTCCACAATATCCATTTCACTCAACCGGCTACCGGGTACTTTGACCACAGCCGCGGCTGCCGGATCTCCGTCTACCTCATTCCACAGGCCAAACACACAGGCCTCTATCACATCCGGCAGTTCGGCTATGACCTGTTCCAGCTCATAGGGACAATACTGGGCGCCATGGAAGCGCAACATATCCTTTTTACGCTCCACTATATGCAAATAGTTCTCATTGTCAAAGTAACCCATGTCGCCGGTGTGGAACCAGCCCTGATAGTCCTGCAGACGCTTCGATTCATTGGGATTGCCATAGTAGCCATTCCACACTTTGCCATTGTGCACGAGGATTTCACCAGTCTCGCCGTGACCCAAACTACGGCCGGCATCGTCGAGAATTTTCACCTTTACACCGGGCACAATTTTGCCCACCGACGAGGGCTTGCCCACGCCCATGTTGGCTGAAACGCCCCCGCATTCGGTGAGGGCATATCCGTAGCTGATTTGTCCATTGAGCAGGAAGGTCTGCATTTTTAGCAAATTGGCCACATAGCAATTCCCGCCTCCCACGCTAATAAAGCGAATGGTGGCCAAACGCTGTTTACTCAACGTGGGCGTCTTCACCAGAGAGCTGACCTGCTGCGGTACCACGGTCAGCAGGGTGACTTTGTATTTCTCCACCAACTGCAGCATATACTCAGGCGTATAGGGACGATCGGTGATGATTCTAGTGGAACCATGACAGCAACTGAAGAGCATATTGAACATGCCCGCTGACCAATCAATTGTGCTGAATGAAAGCAAAACATCCTGACCGGTGACAAAGCTACAGAGTGAGAGTGAAAGATGATGAGAGTGTAGAAGGGAGAGTGGTTTGAGCTTACCCGAAATCAAAGAGACAAGCCGAATTGGTAATACAAACTGCCTTGGGTAGGCCGGTAGTGCCAGAGGTGCACAGTATGGCCACAGTTTGATCGCCTCCAAGCAATAGGGGTTCGGGTCTGAAACGAAAAACAAAGTTTTGATAAAATTAGTAAGACGAAGCTGTGCGAAAGTTTCCATAATCAGTATAGAAATCGATTAATTTACTGCCAAAAGAGAATATTATATGTTCCTTAGAGAATTCACTAATCAAGCTGAGCTTCTCTACCCTCTCTTGCAAACCACAAGAAGCAGACCACACGCATTTTCGAAACTATTTGATGTTCAAGCAGAAAAAAAGTCTTAAGGCATAACAACCCAAAAATTTAAGGCGAGCTTCTCTGCACTCTTTCGCACAACTCTGACTTGTAAGAATCTCAAAGCCCACAAGAGGCTCTAAAATCATATCATCCTCAGTTTGAAGAATATGATAATGACAAATCAACTGGCTCTTTTACCCAAAAGTACAAACTGATCTTCTCTGCAATCTTTTAACTATGTAATAGTTGCTTACACTTTGCAAGGCACAAGGATTTTCGAATACATTGTATTCGTTGTGCACGCCTTGCAGGCCTCAAACATTTTCTAAAACCTTTGATATTCAATTTAAACAGACAAAAGACTTAAAGCATAACAAACCAAAGGGATAAGCTGAGCTTCTCTTAACTCTTTGGCACAACTTGAATTTTTTATAAACCTAGCAACACACAAAGAAATGCTACAACCTGCCCAACTTTAGTATACACATAAATAGAATCACTATACTCTACAAACTAACCGTTTAAGCTGAGCTGTTCTGCACTCTTTTGGCTAAGTATTAGTTGTGTAAGCCTTGCAAGGTACAAGAACTCTTGAAAACTTAAAATATTCAATTCAAATCGAAACAAATCTTATGGCACAACAAGCCAAAGGGATAAGCTGAGCTTCTCTGCACTCCAATCGGAAAGTTCTAGTTACATAATAGGGTTGCAAACATAATGGATGAAAGCTTTCATATTTCAAGTAAGGAAAAATATAAAATAAAATGGTTCAACAACCCAAAGAATCAAGTAGAGCTTCTCTGCACTCTCTCTTAGCAAAGTACTAGCTCTATAAGCCCAACAAGCCACACAAAGTGAAGAAATATTCTTTATATCAGAAAAGTTACATAAATCTTTAAAAGCCATAGCAACTAGTCGAGCTTGTTAAGCAATAAACAAGTAACAGATCTGAATAGTTAAAAGAGTCACGTCAAGCTTCTGTGCACTCTTTTCCCAAAGATCTAACAGTGAAAAGTCACCTAGTCAACGCAGGAGCCGAAGCATTTCTACACTGAGAAAAAAAACAAAAAACTTTTCACTAAAACCAAATACAAACGGTGTCAATAATACGGTAAGTACGAAAATACTTGATTAAAGTACTAAATTCTTATTTCAAGACCGAAATACTTGATTTAAGACTGTTTCGGAATATATTAAGTACATTTCCTACTATTTCAAAGTAGTTTTGATAATACTTTTAGGTTTTTATGGTCTTAAGTTAAATCCCATTTACTCTTAAAATAAGTGAAAAATATTCTAAATTGAAGGCTAATAAATTCCCAATACATTGTTGAAACAAAACAAAAGTTTATAAACTAGGCACAACATTGTTTGTGCTTGGTTTAAGCCCACTGAATTCTATTTGCTCTTGAAAATATATTTCTGTATTCATTCAAATCAGGCTGGAAAAATCCAAAGGAAATGATTTAGCAAAAGTCTTAGATGGATTTAATGTTAAGTTTTAAGTACAGATTTAATTTAAAATAACTCGCATTTTCCAATGCATACTTTTTGGAGCTAGCACGGTAAGTCTATTTTAACATCAATCCAAGATAAGTACTTGAATTCAAGAACGTTTGTTCTCATTTTGATATCATTTACAGTCATTCTTCGATTCTAGAATGTTTCGTACCTAATCTAAGTACATGCAACAACAATATTTACTTAAAGTTTTAGGTTCTATGCCAATCGTCCTGGAACTCTGCTTGTCATTTTTTTCTGAGTGTACACTTAATTTAGCAATTAGAAAATAACAAGTCTCAACAGCTTACAAAGCTATTCCGAGCTTCTCTGCACTCCTTCCTACAACTTCTAGATGAATTTCTACTTAGAATCTTTAAAAACTTTCCATTATCAAGCCTAGAAAACTCATTAGAAGGGTAGAAATCCTTTTCAAGCTAGTCTCCTCTGATCTGTCCACTTACGTGTAAAACAACTCCATTTTGGTGGGTGCCAGTAAATCCTCCACACGCGGTGTACCCAAACGATGATCCTTCAGCGTATACACAGGTGCCTTTAATATTCTGGCTATGACACCAAGTCGTGTATACACCAAACCATCACAAAAGATAATACGTGGTCGGGTGATACAAAACAAATGCTTCAGAGTAGCCTCATCATGCCACGGGCTAACCTAAGTAAGAAATTTGTATTAAAAAAAACTTTTCTTCAGCATCTAACTTGAACTACTTACCGCATGAAATGGTGTGCCATTCAACAGACAACCCAAAACTACTGGCATCAAATAGGTGGTATTAGATCCCGCTATGCCTACCACATCGGCGGACTTTAGACCCAAAGCCTTCAGCTGTTGGGCTATGCGTATGGCAAAGGTAATGGCTTCTCCATTGGTCAGAGCTGTGCCCTCAGTATCGGAAATCTAGTTAAGATCAATTAAACCCTATAAAACACCATCATTTCCTATGACCAAACCCACCTGGCTTATGCTGTTCGGATGGTTTCTCATGAAGGCAAACAGTATTTTACCTATCGAACAATCAACGTCAAAAAAGTTCGCCGGCCTTGGTCCACTCCAAATTTTGGTGTATTTATCGAACTGCGTGCTGGCGCGTTCCATGTTGGCAACTGAGATAAGAGAACGACCAATTGGTTGGGGTCCAAGCGGAGAGCACGTTCTTCAGCAACTGGCGACTGGTGGCAATGCGTGGCCCACTGGCAGTCCAGAGCGAATGCGAATCTTATCAGCGCTTACCCGTTTGCCTTCCAAACGGTTGAGGACGACGTCACTTAGCAAAAGTGCCTAACCCAAAAGCTCAGAGATAGGAGTCATGTAGTTTGTTTGATAAGCTAAGCGAAAAATTGTTGTCAGATTATTTCTAGATAGTTGGAAAAGCGGTGAGGTCTAAATTAAGGAAAAGATTGGCAAGGCCTTGACTTACGCCCCACTTACCCAGGGAGAATTTAGCTAGGCCAACTGAATACTCTGGAATTTCTGGATATTCATTAATAAATTGCCAGGTTAATGACATTTTAGAGATCTTCATACATCATACATCTGGGAATCCGGGTATGGTATGATTACACAAAGAGGTTGTCTAGTAGCTGACTGTAATAAAACCTCAACCTTCCCGATCGATAGACTCATTAATTATTATAACAGAGCATTAACAGGTTTGTTAGCATATTAACATTATGTAAGCATATACTGACCCCAAAAATATATGATGAAAGCTGCGCTCCTTAATGAAAAGCCTAAAAGTATGCAATGTTATTTTATTAACAGACAGATGAAACAGCCATTCTTGATTTAACTGTTAAAGGCAACTTACATTGGGGCGAGCAATTGACAATAAAATTTATTCTAGATATAATAATAAGTTGGGTGAAATGTATGCTGAAGCATTTTAAAAGCGGTCGAACACAGGTACAAGTTTTTATCACTTTGGGCATTTCCACAGAATAATCCACCGAGACCAGAAAATGAAAAGTACCTATAAATACTGTTTTTTTCATATTTTTATGGGGAAACAATCTAATTGAACTAATATAAGCCAATCTTAAATTTATTCATAACCCATTTCCAGATTTTCGAATGCAAAATCGCGAAGACGCCATTAACTGGCCTTTTTTGCTCAGACCTTGTGTATCGTTCATCCGATCTTTATCATTCCCTGAGCAAATCGATAAATAATACTAATTACTAAATATCTCTAGAAGTTTCGAACCACCCATATACAGAACTCTAAAAGATATGACGTTTTTTCCAAATTGTGGGGGCGGGAGGGGGCGTGGCAAAAATTGAAAATAAACTTTATCTGCCTGCAAGTATTAGAGTATATGTCCCATACATGTCAAACCTCCATCTCTTACCATCTCTGAGGTCTGTTTGTTCATACGGACGGACAGACGGACATGGCTATATCGACTCGGCTGTTAATGCTGATCAAGATTATATAATATATACTTTATAGGGTCGGAAATTATTCCTTCTCCATGTTACATACTTTTGCCCAAACTTAATATACTCTGTGTACGTTTGGTACAGAGTATAAAAATCGAGAAGAAAAAATATGCAATAAAACCGGAATATAAACTTGGGCAATTCAAACAATAAGCGGCTGTGTTAACTGCGGGGAGAGAATTCCCCCCACTAACAACAGAAGGGCCGATTACGGGGCATGCACAAACACACACTTGGCGTTTGCTACTGTTTGTCAGAATTTTTGCTACAAGTCTGACTTGGGATTCTCAAGCGGTCTTAGCTGTTCTGACATGAGGTAGCCTCTGCCAACTCATTGAAGTTGGACAAAAGATCGCTAATGAGTAAACTATTGGAAGTTTATGAAATAGCTATACTATCAACCAGCCTCCATTGTGGTGTTGTGCGTTTCTTGTTTTAGAAACGTTATGATGAATATCATTATTTATTGTCCTAGAGCCTGCTAAAAAGTTCTAAAATTAATAATCTTGTATTATTTTAAATCCTGCTAAAAAAAGTTTGCTTAATTCGCAAAGTTTTGCAATTTTTTAAAACAACTTAAAACCCACTTCCAATTTTGTAACGTCACGCCAGCACATATTTTGGCTTACTGCTGACTGTAGTGCTACTTAATTGCTATCCAAATATAAAACTCCAAGATTTTTACTATCTTTTAATAATATTTTTCGTACAAACGTAACGTCACATCAGTTTGAAAATGCACATATTTTTTATGTAACATATTAGTAACATTGTATAAAAACCACTAATTGTTTCTATTCTTAAGACTTTTTTCTAAAACTGAAACTCCTTAGTTGCTTTTCTTGAATTTCAAGAAGTGTTCCTTGTTGGCTATTCGATTTGTCTTGCCATTGGCACTTCGCTTCAAATCGTCCACAATTAAGGCTCCTCCATTCAATTGTTTATACTTGGCCACAATATGTTTCTTCACATAGTCCACCACATCCTGAGCCTGCAGCTGGCTACCCAATTTCTTGACCACAGCTGCTGCCGCTTCATCGCCATTGAATTGATTCCAAACACCAAAGACACAGACTTCGGCTACCTCGGGCATTCGCGAAATCACTGCCTCAATTTCATTTGGATAATACATAATGTTTTGGTACTTCAACATGTCCTTTTTGCGCTCTACCACATAGAGAAAACCATCGTTATCCATATAGCCTACATCACCGCTATGGAACCACAATTTAGAGTCGCGTATTTTGTGCGATTCGTCAGGATTTCCATAATAACCTGCCCAATATTGACCACTATAGACACATACTTCACCCACCTCATTTGGCCCCAAAGCCAAGCCCTCATCATTTAGAATCTTCAGCTGGAAGCCACTATTCAGGCGACCCACTGAATTGGGTTTCGCATCGAAATGCAAGTTCGTGGTGGCCATAATACCCAGCTCGGTAAAGCCATAGATAAAGTGCAGACAATCCTGACTCAGACGACTTCGTATGCGCTGTTGTACATTAAGAGAGCAATTACCGCCTCCAAAGAGATAATAACGTAAACTGGAAAAATTGGTCTGTTCGAACTCCTCGGAATTGACCATCAAAGCCAAGTGCGAGGGCGGTTGAAGCAACCAGGTGATTTTGTATTTCGCAATGAGTCGAAGGAAGTGTACGGGATCAAATGGATTGTCGGCTATAATGCGGGTGGTGCTAAAGACTCCAGAGGTGACGGTGGTTAGAAGACCAGTTACCCAGTCCAAGGTGCTAGGGGTGTACTGAACATCAGAGATGGTCAGACGCCTGAGAACTTTTGAGTAAAAATTATATTCTAGAGATGAGATCACAGTCAACTTACTCGCAGCAGCTGATCAGCTTTCGGCTATTGGTTATAGTCACAGCCTTTGGGACACCTGTGGTACCCGATGAGCAGAGTATGGCCAAAGTCTGATTGTTACCGTTCTCCAGACGTGCCGGTGAAAATCCATTCTCTATGTTAGTACCAAGTACTTGCTGTATACTAATCGAATCCTTCGGATGCTTTCGCATTGTAACAATCTTCACATTCCAGTTCTTAGTGGCAGCCCGCACCTTCTCATACTCATCACCATCACAGAAGATCAAACGCGGTTTGGTGATGCTAAAGAGCTTCTCTATGGTCTCCTGTTCGTATGTTATATTAAGCGAATGGAAAGCAATGCCATTGAAAAAACAGGCATAGACCACAGCAGAAATATGAGTGGTATTCCTGGCAATAATGCCCACGATATCAGTCTGAAGTAGTCCCAGCTCACGCATATAGCTGGCCACACGCATTGAATTCAAATGAAGCTCCTCGCGGCTTAACACGGTGTTCTCAGTGTCGGAAATCTGCAAAGGAGTGCAAATTTCATTCCTACTTACCATTCTAAGGCTTTATATAACACTTACCTGCGCTACCAACTGTGGATGTCTACGCATCTCATGAAATATAATTTCTCCCAGCGATAAGTCCGAGGAAAAATAATTCCGTTCTCGCGGACCAATCCAAACTTTCCGGTCTGCATCATAGCTAGTCTCTGGCTGGAAAGGCATGCTTCTAGATGTGGTTGATTAGGTAAACTGCTGGAAGTTTGGTACCAGAGTTCGCCTTTTATAGACGCCAGCCTTTGGTCTAAGATAACTTTGGGCATGCGATAAGTATGTTGTCCGAAGATAAATTTGGAAATTATGAAGATGTACCTATAAATAATGTTGTCTCATTGTTGATGAAAAAACCTTATCAAAACCATAGCATCATTTTTGAAACAACAACAACAGCGCCATAATAAATAAATTTGACAGCTAGGGTATAAGCTAAAGGCACCTCTGGTCTAGGTTGATACAAATAAGAGTGCTTTTTTATGTCTTGTTATTCTGTTGCGCCAGATTGTCTGAGCAGTCCGCATTTAACTTTTTTTCAGCTCTAGTTTTCGCCATTTGACTTCAATATAATAACGTAAGTAAATCTCTTCTAAGGTTTACTTATCTCCATCTTGCGTCTAATTTAACACTACCTCAACAAACTTTTATCGTTATCATCTCCAAAGTGGGAAGTTTCTCAATTCCTTATCACTTGTTATTACCGAAGTTTTATATTTTTTGCTATTGTTATTTATCCAGTCAAAAGTGAAGATGCGTTATTTTTTGAAGAAACTTATGTTTATGTATTGTTCTAAAGTGATTATTTATTTTATTCAAAGACCAAATACTTGACAGTATAGTTAGGTTATCGATTTTCATACCTTTTGTTCATTCTCTTAAGCTTTCTTTTCAAGAAATAATTAGAAACCATCAAATCAATTTTGATTAATAAAGATCAAGGCTGCAAACCTCTGAAATTCCGAAGAAGCTTTGGTCCGGGGGTTCCAGCCTTTTGAAAATTCTAAGTTTCGCTACTCGGACCGGTTTGGTTCAACGTTGGGTACGTGGATTTTTAGATCGTTGAGACATTTTTTAGTAATACCATGAAGCCCTACCTAACTTCGTTTGATCCCAAGTTTTATACCCTTGCGAATGCTGATTTTGAAATAGCAGACTTTAAGAACGCTAGCATTAAAATTAAATTTTTTTGTTTTTCTAATTAAAAACCATTTTCCGACAGAAGTCCTCCGACTTCGACCAAATTTCGGGAATATGTTCTGAGAGCATATCAAATTGACAATCACCGAGCTAAAGAACGATAAAATTAAAAACAAAAAAGTTTTTCTCACGAAAACCCATGTTCCGACCGATTCAATTGGCTGCGCTAGCGGCATTTAATTAATAAAAAGAACAAATAAAGAGATATCGCGATAAAACTTAATACTTAAGAGTTCTAAAAAGAGAAAAAAAGTTTCAAAACACAAACACTAATTGGAAGTTGCTAAAAAAGTGCAAAAAAAAATATTTATTTTGTTTGGTAGTTTACATTTATTTAAAGCAAAACAAATTAAAACTATGGCTATTATTCACATTCGAAACTAATTGGTCAAAAAATTTTTCGATTCTTCAACATGTCTTCCATCTCTCACCAAGCATGCTAACAAAAATGTAAAATTTGTGATCAAATTCTGCTAAATTATTCTCAGTAAATTTGATGTTTTTTAAAACTCTAATGAAAACATACGCCTTCATCACCAGCTTTTTTTTTTTTTTGCTGTGATGCTTTCGTTTTGCCACCTTAAATACAGGGCACTCTTTGATACTGACATCTCCACTGAAAAGTCAAAAATCTTGAGAAATTGCGGAAAGTTGCACATTATACACTTGAAAAAAAGGCAAGCTGGCTTGTCCAAATTTATTTATACCCCAAAGAAGACAGCAGAAGGCAAACTAAAACCCATTTTATGAACATCACATGTTTAGACGGGTCATACAGATATTTTTATACCCGTTACTCGTAGAGTAAAAAGGGTCTACTAAAGTCGTGCAAATGTATGTAACAGTCAGAAGGAATCATTTCCGACCATATAATGTATACAGAGAAAACAAAATTGGTTGCACTTCGCGTGTAGAAACGTCAAAGCTAATCGAAACGTGTTGCGCAAAATGTAGAATTCAGAAAGATACACGCCACGTGCAGAAAAGCTACACGTAACGTGTAGGACTTCAATTTCTAAGCGCCTCGTGTAGAAAAGCTAAATGCTGCGTGGGCAAATGCAAAATCTACACTAAATTAGAAAATCAGCTTATTTCCAAATAACGTATACATTTTTCATGCAGCAATCTGAATACCACACGAACGTGTAAGTTTTCTACACGCAGCGTGTGGATATTGAAAATGTTGCTCTTAATCAGTACTGAATTCTTACATTTTTCGTTTACAAAACTGATCTCCACACGCGACGTGTAGGTTTTCTGCACGAAACGTGTAGCTTTCTCATTTCAACACGTGGCGTGAAGCTTTTTTCTGCACAAACTTTTGCCCTGAGATGATGATGCGCATAGCGAAATAATTGAGCTTTCAAGATGGCAGCAGCAGAAGCGCACGCGCGCAAATAAACAATAATAAATAAATAAAAAGTGCGCAGTCATTTTTATACCCTTGCAAAGGGTATTATAATTTTGCCCAGAAGTTTGCAACGCATAGAAATATTCATTTCCGACCCCATAAACCATATATATTCTTGATCAGGGGGAAGAGCTGAGTTCATTGAGCTTTGTCCGTCCGTCTGTCTGTCTGTCCGTCTGTCTGTCTGTCTGTCTGTCCGTCTGTCTGTCTGTCCGTCTGTTTCTACGCAAACTAGTCTCTCAGTTTTAAAGCTATCAAGCTGAAATTTTGCACAGAGTCTTCTTTTTACTGCACGCTGCTAATATGTCGGAACTGACCGGATCGGATGACTATATCTTATAGCTGCCATAGGAACCATAGGTCGAAAAATGGGTTTTAGTGGGAAAAACTTTTTTGTTTCCAATGTTAACGTGATTAAACTCGGTCATTAATAATATTATATACTTTCAAACAGATTTGAAAATTTTGGTCAAAATCGGATGACTATATCTTACAGCTGCCATAGGAACCATAGGTCGAAAAATGGGTTTTAGTGAGAAAAATTTTTTTGTTTTCAATGTTAAGGTGATTAAACTCGGTCATTAATAATATTATATGCTTTCAAACAGATTTGCAAATTTTGGTCAAAATCGGATGACTATATCTTATAGCTGCCATAGGACCGATCGGTCGGAAAATGGGTCTTAGTGAAAAAAAAACTTTTTTGTTTTTAACTAAATCGTTCTTAAGGTCGGTGATTATTAATATTAAACGCTTTCAAACTAATTTGAAAAAGTTGATCGACATCGGGTGACTATATCTTATGGTTGCCATAGGACCGATCGGTCGAACATGAGTCTTGGTAAAAAAATTTTTTGTTGAGTTTTGTTAGCGTCCTTAAACTCGCTGATGACTTATTTTATATGCTTTCAAATAGATTCGCAAAATTGGCCCGAAATTGGATGACTATATCTTAAGGCAGCCATAGGGCCGATCGGTCGGAAATTGAGTCTTAGTGAGAAAAACTTTTTTCAGACGTTTATCTGTCGGAAAATAGGTTTTAGTTACAAAATTTTTTGATTTTTATGTAAGCGTTCTTAAACTGTGACATTTGCATTTGCAAGGGTATAAAAACTTCGGCACAGACGAAGTTAGCTTGGCCTTCTCGTTTTTTTTTGTGTAAGTGAAAATGTTTTATTTTTTACACGTTTTGACCCGGATTTTCAACCCATAACGTTTGTGTAGCTTTTCTGCAAGCCGCCTTTAGAAATTAGAAAGCTAAACGCGGCGTGCAGAAAAGCTACTCGCCACGTGTTGAAATGAGAAAGCTACACGTTTCATGCAGAAAACCTACACGTAACGTGAAGGAAATCAATATCTAAACGCGGCGTGCAGAAAAGCTACGCAAACTTTATGGGTTGAAAATCCCGGTCAAAACGTGTAGAAATTCCACATTTTCGTGTAGCTTTGCATATTTTTTTTCTCTGGGTATCGTCTGCACGCAGATCATGTTTATTTCAAATTGCCACGACCACCCCTGGCCCCACAATAAAAAATGTTGAATAACTCCTGCTCTGAAATTTTTATAAAGATCCGATGATAAATAGGCGAGCTAGAAAAATGTTGCATACTTTTCGACTGTCCCCCCCTCAGGAACACAGGAAGGCTATTAAAACATTTCTTTCCATGAGTATATCGAAGTATAAGTACAGTAGTATATCGAAGTCGGTTAGAGCCGACTTTAACTTACGCTCTCTTTTTTAATTTAATGCATACCTTTTAATAATAAAATGAAAGCATATAATATTAATAATGACCGAGTTTAAGGACGCTAACATTGAAAAAAAAAGTCGGACGGACAAAGCTCACCCGACTGAGCGCGTCGCCCTGATCAAGAATATATATAGTTTACGGGGTCGGACATGAATATTTCTTTACGTTACAAACTTCGGTGACGTGTATGCAAGTGTATAAAAATTAGACTTATTTTTACAGCATAACGAAACTAATGAATTCGTTAATCGAAACCCGAGTGGACCTCATTTATAATAGTTACCACTCTTACGTTCCCTATCATGGCTGACAAAAGTGCCTGGACTTTCAAGCAGGGATGTTGAAAATATTATCGATATATCGAAATATCGGATTTTAAAGTTAAGAAATAGATATTTACGATAATATAAAAAAAAAGTCAAAACAAAAGTATATGTTCCCCACAAAACGGGTCTTAAAAGGGTAAAATAGGCATTTTTGCAACTTTAAGCTCGAATTTAAAATCCCGACATGATGGACCATTTCGAAAAACAGATTCAGCACACGAAAATCATATAGAATCACCAACAACCCTTCAATATACTGGTAAAAGTCTAATTTTGTTGCTAAATTTAGCTAAAACTTTGGTTTCCCATTGACTAAATTCTTCAGAATTTGCTTCAATAGACTTATCATTGTCCAAACTTGGTTGAAAAAGATACAGGACAAATGATGACATAGCGAAGAATATTTAAAAGAGTATAGCTTACAAAATAATTTATTAACTACATTTTGTGATTTTATTACTAATAATGCAATACTTTACTTAGTTGTTATTTGTAGTATCCAAGAAATGTGCCTTGTTGGCCATCCGATTCGTCTTGCCATTGGCACTTCGCTGCAAATCCTTCACAATTATGGCTCCTCCATTCAGTTGTTTATACTTGGCCCCAATATGTTTCTTTACATAATCCACCACATCATGAGCCTGCAGCTGGCAACCCAATTTCTTGACCACAGCTGCAACCGCCTCATCGCCATTGAACTGGTTCCAAACACCAAAGACACAGACCTCGGCTACCTCAGGCATTTGAGAGATCACTGCCTCAATTTCATTTGGATAATACATAATGTTTTGGTATTTTAACATATCCTTCTTGCGATCCACTATATACAAGAATCCATCGTCATCCATGTAGCCCAAGTCACCGCTATGGAACCACAGTTTAGAATCACGCATTTTATGCGATTCGTCAGGATTTCCATAATAACCAGCCCAATATTGACCATTGCGGACACATACTTCACCCACTTCATTTGGCCCTAAAGCCAAGCCCTCATCGTTTAGAATCTTCAGCTGGAAGCCATTTGTCACACGACCCACTGAATTGGGTTTCTCGTCGAAATGAAAATTTATGTTGGCTACGGTACCCAATTCGGTAAAGCCATAGCCAAAGATAAGACAGCCCGGACTCAGTCGACTGCGTATGCGTTGTTGTACTTCAAGAGAACAGCGTCCACCTCCATAGAGGAAAAATCGTATGCTGGAAAAGTCAGTCTGCTCGAATTCCTTGGAATTGACTATCAAAGCCATTTGGGATGGAACTTGAAGCAACCAGGAGATCTTGTACTTCTCTATAAGAGGCAGGAAGAGCACAGGATCGAAAGGATTGTCGACTAAGATGCGAGTAGTGCTAAAAATTCCAGACGTGATGGTGGTCAAAAGACCCGTTATCCAGTCCAAAGTGCTGTGGGTATACTGGACATCCGAAGTGGTCAGTAGACTGAGAAGTTGAAAAATAATTTTTAATTTGAATGTTTATTCTAAAGATGATCTACTTACTTGCTGGAGTTGAGCAGCTTTCGGCTATTGGTAATAGTCACAGCCTTTGGTACTCCTGTGGTACCCGATGAGCAAAGTATGGCCAAAGTCTGATTGATGCCGTGCTCCAGCCGTGATGGCTCAAATCCTTTCTCTACGTTAGTATCGAGTACTTGCTGTATACTTATCGCATCCGCTGGATGCTTTCGCATTGTAACAATCTTCACATTCAAGTTCTTAGTGGCCGCACGCACCTTCTCATACTCATCACCATCACAGAAGATCAAACGCGGTTTGGTGATGTTGAAGAGCTTCTCTATGGTCTCCTGTTCGTATGTTATGTTCAGGGAATGGAAGGCAATGCCATTGAAGAAACAAGCATAGGTTACGGCAAATATGTGAGTGGTATTTCTGGCAATAATGCCCACAATATCAGTTTGAAGTAGTCCCAGCTCACGCATATAGCTGGCCACTCGCATAGAATTCAAATGAAGCTCCTCGCGGCTTAACACGGTGTTCTCAGTGTCGGAAATCTGCAAAAGAGAGCAAATTACTTTCCAACTTTTCATTCGAAATCTTCACAAAAAACTTACCTGTGCTATCAACTGTGGGTGTCTACGCATCTCATGAAATATAATTTCTCCCATCGATAAGTCCGAGTCAAAGAAGCCCCGTTCACGTGGACCGATCCACATTTTACGATCCGCATCATAGCTTATCTCTGGTCGGAAAGGCATGTTTCCAGCTGTTGTAAAACATTCACAATGCTGGCAATTTGTGACTGCACTGGCCATTTTATAGACAACAGCCTCCAAATACAACGCCTCACGATCGCAGCGACAATACTTTTATATGTATTCCATCAGTAGATAAGAGACTGCAGCTGCGTCGTTGCTGAACTGTAAACGTTGCCTCCAGAAAGCTTCATTTAAAAGTGACTTGCGAGTTTTACAGACATAATTGTTATTTAATAAAGAATATTATCATTTAACCCATGGAAAACAAGTAAATATTTACATATGTAGTGAATAGTGAATGTATTTATTTATGTTTGTATTTTCTCCCAAATAAAAACAGAGTCTCTGAAAAACACAGCAATGGCTAGCCAAAATTTCGTAGGAGAACAGCTGAGTTCAAATATGTTTTAACTGCAGCAAAGGAAGACGGCCCAAAATAACCCACCGAAAGCTGCTCAACATTCAAATTAACAAACGAAACGGACTATATCAAAACTAACAATTAAGATAGTCCGTAAGACTTTGTAGCTTCCATATGTTATATTTATACCCTGTACGCCGCTGTATATTACTAACTCTACTGCTATGAAATTCACGATATCTACAGATTTGTCCAAAATTGGATGAAAAGCATGGACCGTAAATAATAATTATTTAATTTTTTTTTGTAAAAAAAATGTTATAATAATAATAATGCACTTACAATATCAGTAGAAGAAAAGGTATTATACCAGAATGTTTCTTTTTGGATTAACACAAGGCAACAAAATTCGATATTTTTCAGTGTATTGAAGAGTTGGTTGTGATTCTAGATTATTCTCGTGTGCTAAACACAAATCTGTTTTCGGAAAAGGTCCATTACATCCAGATTCTTATCTTATCTGAGCTTATCAACGTGAATCTATTTAGTATAATTTTCTTTTTAATAAGTGTAGTTTGGATTGTAAATGTAAAATTGGCTCAAACAGCACCTCCAGAAGGGCCAGGGCCAAGCTTCTCTCAATCTCTTGGCGTGTGTGCTTATAATTTTTCGCACAAGAGAAAAGGACCTACAGTTTGACGCCGAATCCGAAGGGCAATAGTTAGAGAATTTGTGGCTTTTTCATGGCTAGTTAGTTACTTCACAGCTGGCGGTAGTAGCTGGTGAAGGTGACCGGGTGGGTAAATGCTTCTTTCTAAAGAAAGAAAATACTTTTTCTATTAGATAATCCGAGGCGGGATCGAGCCCACAACCTCCCGCATCAGCAGCAACACATACAACTGGTAAGCCATACCCGGCGATTTGGATTGGTGATTTTCAAAATCGATTTCAAAAATTTTTTCATGGCAACGTTTTTTAAATGTGAATTTTTTTAATTTTTTTGGTAGGTGCACTTACATTTTAAGCCATATCTCACTTCATAATCCTCAGATGAAGTCAAGCAAGATATGAATCGAAAGGTAATTGAATTGTCAATAATGGCACACCATAATATTTTCAAATTGGATAAGTAGTTTGAATACAATGATCAAAAATATTTTTAATTTTTCTACTTAAAAACCGCATTTCTACGAAGTAAGTTAGGAGCTGTGAGCCATTGAGTGCTGAAAAAAGTGTTGTTCTTGAGATTTTTTAAAAAATAATTTTCCATTTGCTTCGACTTTTGATTTGTTCTGGAATATTTTTTCTGGTCTGGCTATTCGTCCACTTCTAATATTGACCAAAAGACGAAGAAAAATGAAAAAAATTTGTAAACTCATAAAATTCTCTAATTTGTGTTCCTTCGCTTAAATTGATCCAGCTATAATATTTATTCATCGATTTTCTTCATCAATACCTTATTATCTCTGTAAAAGTGCGATTCTTAGGTCAAAAGAATATATATTTGATTCTTTATCTTTGATTCTTAGATCGTTGAGACAATTTTTGATACAAAATAAGATATATTTTTGTTGAGAAGATAACGTCCAGCTAACAAATCTATAAAAAACTTCAATCAACACCCGAATAAACATCATTCATTAAAGCTATCATTCATAAATGTCTTATACAGCTTACAAAAGTACTGGGACTTTAAAATGAAGAGCTAGCATCACTTTGTTTTGCCATTGAACAACATGACTTAAGTTTTATTTCATTCTCGATGTTGAACTATGACGAGTTTGGATATGATTTTGAAATGATAATGCTCCGACTCAGCACAAGTAACTATTTGTGTCCGGTCAATATATTGGGATAGTAACATAAGTTCTAGAATAAACTGACAAAAGATGTTCTTTAAACCGAACTTTTTTCAAGCTTACGTTTCCAGTTGAATCAACCTTTTTTGCGAGTCTGTGGCATTTAACACATGTTCTTAGACAATTGTGCTTAATCTAAAATTTAAAATTTTGAATTAAATATAAAGATTTCAAAAGAAACCATGGATGACCGCTGCCACTTTTAAGCATGATAATTCTTCATAAGTTGCGATTCATCGAAGGACAAGTCGAATAGGAGACCTTTAGACGATTGTACAATTCAGCCATAATTTTGTATGCAAGCTGTTTCTTATTCTAAAATCAAAAATAGAAGAAAATTACCTTCGGCTCTACCGAAGTTTAAATATCTGGACAATTTTAATATACCCTCTGAAAGGGTATAAAATGTGACAATGTTTCTCTAAGCACTTTCTAAATATGAATGAACATTTAAACGTAAGGAAATTAGCAATAAATTTGTATATTTCCATTTACGTATATTGCAAAATGCACCTCCTAAAAATCCCAGATAATCCGACTCCGGAGCGGCTTGCAGCCCTGGTTATCTGTATCGTAAATGAACGCAGTTTTTATTAAAACTAATTGGCAACAGTACTGAAAAATGCAATTAAGAACATCCGGACGAAAACGTACAAATGTTTTCAAATTCAAATAAGCCAAGATTGTTATCTTCTCTACAGCTCTTTCTTCTTCTCTGGACTAAAACCCTGCACATTTGTGTAATTGGAATTTATTATTTATTATTTACGAGCTTACCATTGTTTGTCCTGGGGAAAGCTCCATAGCCACCAATGGGTTAAGCCGGCGCTTCCCGCTGCAATTGTGAGACAATTGATATAATATATAACGAAAAATTATCATTGATTAAACTGGTGCCCTTTGTTCGAGGCCGAGTGTTTATTGAGAGATACGTAACAATCGCGTGTAAACTGAGAGCGCAGCTAGTTGTGTGCATGATGCACTATCAAAGACTCAACACGAAGTCAAAAACTATAAAAGGGTGAGTGCAATCACAAATTGCCTGCATTTTGTGTTATCATCAAAAGTGTAAAGTATGCCCTACCAGCCAGAGATTAGTTACGATGCGGATCGAAAAATTTGGATCGGTCCTCGAGGTAGGGATTATTTTGCATCGGATTTGTCGCTGGGAGAAATTATATTTCATGAGATGCGTAGACATCCACAGTTGGTAGCACAGGTAAG
Organism: Lordiphosa magnipectinata; assembly: GCA_037044535.1. Classification (NCBI taxonomy): domain Eukaryota; kingdom Metazoa; phylum Arthropoda; class Insecta; order Diptera; family Drosophilidae; genus Lordiphosa; species Lordiphosa magnipectinata. The sequence continues at coordinate 224,009 of JBAMBO010002308.1, read as the reverse complement.
TATTATGTTAAGCCTTAGAATGATAATCATGAAAGTAATTTGCACTCTTTTTTCAGATTTCCGACACTGAGAGCACCGTGTTAAGCCGCGAGGAGCTTCATTTGAATTCTATGCGTGTGGCCAGCTATATGCGTGAGCTGGGACTACTTCAGACTGATATCGTGGGCATTATTGCCAGAAATACCACTCATATTTCTGCTGTGGTCTATGCCTGTTTCTTCAATGGCATTGCCTTCCATTCCCTGAACATAACATACGAACAGGAGACCATAGAAAAGCTCTTCAATATCACCAAACCGTGTTTGATCTTCTGTGATGGTGATGAGTATGAGAAGGTGAGGGCGGCCACTAAGAACTTGAATGTGAAGATTGTTACTATGCGAAAGCATCTGGAGGATTCGATTAGTATACAGCAAGTACTCAATACTAAAATAGAGAAAGGATTTGAACCTGAGCGTCTTGAGCACGGTAACAATCAGACTTTGGCCATACTTTGCTCATCGGGTACCACGGGTGTACCAAAGGCTGTGACTATTACCAATAGCCGGATGCTGCTTAACTGTAACGAGTAAGTAGACTGGGATCTCATCTCTAGAATTCAATTTAAAATTACAAGTTTTCAGACGTCTGACCACCTCTGATGTTCAGTACAGCCACAGCACCTTGGACTGGGTAACTGGTCTTCTTACCACCGTCACTTCTGGAGTTTTTAGCACCATCCGCATCATAGCCGACAATCCATTCGATCCCGTACGCTTCCTTCCACTCATTGGGAAATACAAAATCACCTGGTTGCTTCAACCGCCCTCGCACTTGGCTCTGATGGTCAATTCCGAGGAATTCGAACAGGCCGACTTTTCCAGCTTACGTTATTATCTCTTTGGAGGCGGTAACTGCTCTATGAAGGTACAACAGCGCATACGAAGTCGGCTGAGTCAGGATTGTCTGCACTTTGTGTACGGCTTCACCGAGTTGGGTATTATGGCCGCCATGAATTTTCATTTCGATGCGAAACCCAATTCAGTGGGTCGTCTGACAAGTGGCTTCCAGCTAAAGATTCTAAACGATGAAGGCTTGGCTTTGGGGCCAAATGAAGTGGGTGAAGTATGTGTCTATAGTGGTCAATTTTGGGCTGGTTATTATGGCAATCCTGAAGAATCGCACCTAATACGTGACTCAAAACTGTGGTTCCATAGCGGTGATATGGGCTATATGGATGACGATGGATTCCTGTATGTGGTAGAGCGCAAAAAAGATATGTTAAAGTACCACGGCATAATGTATTATCCAAATGAAATTGAGGCAGTGATCTCGCAAATGCCCGAGGTAGCCGAAGTCTGTGTCTTTGGTGTATGGAACGAAGTCAATGGCGATGAAGCGGTAGCAGCAGTGGTCAAAAAGTTAGGTAGCCAGCTAAAGGCTCAGGATGTGGTGGATTATGTGAAGAAGCATGTTGGGCCCAAGTATAAGCAATTACATGGAGGAGCCATAATTGTGGAGGATTTGAAGCGAAGTGCTAATGGCAAGACGAATCGACTGGCCAACAAGGAACTTTTCTTGAAAAGAAAGAATAGCCACTGAGGAATTTTAGTAGTAGTAGGTAGTTTTTTGTTTTTAAGGTGTTATTGAAATTTATAAATTGTTACTTATTTGTTAATTTAAAATAATGTAAAGTATTTATATACATTTTGTTGAACAAAAATAGAACTCTTCCTAATTACAGATCCATTAATGAACTTCTTTTGGGTCTTGGGCATTATTCTCAATCAAATTGTAATTGGGGGAATAAAAATAAAAAAATTTCAATTCCGATTGAAATATTTTGAATTGGCATTGTAATGAAATAATTTCAATTCATAATTCTCAATAATCGCGTTCAGACTTTTGGCAAGCCATCTAGCTGACTTGGAGGAGTGGCTGGCCAACTGGCGCATTAAAATGAACGAGCAAAAGTGTAATCACGTGGCATTCACTTTCTACAGAAGCACCTGTCCCCAAAAATCCCTAAACGCGTCTATGATACCACAATCAAACGATGTTGTTTACCTTGGTGTACAACTCGACAGAAGGCTCACTTGGCGCAAACACATAGACTCAAAAAAACTTAAAATAGGGCTAAGGGCCAACAGCCTTTACTAGCTAGTTAACTTCCTTTCCCCTCTAAAACTGGAATACAAACTCTTACTGTACAAAAGCATCATAAAGCCTGTCTGGACTAATGGCTCGCAGCTATGGGGAAATGCCTGTGTGAGCAGTGTGGACATCCTTCAAAGATCACATTACATTCGCAACGAGTGTATCCACAACGACCTGAGGATCCCATTGGTCTAAACTGAAATACAGCAACTTAAACGCAAATATTCTGAGAAGCAACTCTGAACTTGGCAAATCTCTCACCCTGCAAGCAACGCATTCTCGCATCCGAAGAAAAGACCTACCAACCCAGCGACTGAATTAAAGGGCCGCAGAACATAAACTAATTATTGTTAGTCTCTTTAAGGGAAGACTCAATAAATGCTAAAAAAAAAAAAATAATAATAATAATTCTCAATTGGCATTGAAATGAAATAATTTCAATTCGTAATTCTCAGTTGGCAATTCCAATTTCTCAATTGGCATTGAAATGAAATAATGTGAAATTGTGTGCAGTAAATTTTGTTTTTTTCTGAAAATTTATGATTTCTACCAGATATTTTACCTATAACGTTTGTGTAGGTTTCTTGCACGCCGCGTTTAGTTTTCTCATTTCAACGTTGAAACTGTTGAGATAAATCTCAACAAGCGTAATTGAAATGTAATCGAATGATGATTAACTTTTTATCGATAGTACAATAGCTAAAGCGATTTTTTAATAGTCCACGACATGACTTTCTTTTCAACCCCATCGTACACACACACACATCCTAACTGGTCTGCGATCGCTGTCGCCAGTCAGAACAAAGTCAAAAGCAAGTGAAATCTTCCGTTCAAAACTTCCAAGTTTTTGCACAAACTTTTCAGAGTAGATAGATATTAGGCTAAATTAATATATTTTTAGTCCCTATATTTAATATATATTAAATGTTCGATGTTTAAAACTCCAGTCAGTGATCGGGCGAAGTGATCGATAGGTTGCCAGGTTGATTACAAGGTGATTTACCTGCTCTTAAGCCTGGCAAACTTCTCCATTACTATGGGACACGTCTCTGCTTAAAAACATGAGTCTTCTTAAGAGCGTTGCTTGTAAACTTTGCATTATATTGAGGCTGGTCTCGAACTTCATCAAAGCTGAATACCATATGTCCATAGCATCTTAGAATTCATTTAATAAAACAGCTGCATTTTAAAGCCGATAGCCAGCTTATCTTATTCAGTTTAATACTCAGCAATTTATGACTTGACTTTCTGTTTTCCTTGCTAAGCGGGGTTCCTTTGCTAGCCGAGGCAAGAGAGACTAAAGATTTTTAATGTCGGCATAAAATACTTTAAGCTTTATTAGAATACTGATAAAATTTCTACATGTCTATTTTTGTGATTAACAAAAGTGTATTGCCTTCTGGTGAAATTCTCAAATCTGCAGTACCAGATGCAATCCAGAATAAAGTACAGCGGAAAAGTGTTTGGTTAAATCTCACATGATAAGACTGGGTTCTTGTTGTCTGTAAACTTACATACACAGTCACTGCCTCTACTCGCTGTTGTTATCACTGCTGTTATCATCCATCCATTTCAAATTGTCTTATCACTGGCATACTCTCTGAGTTAATACTGCATCATTGCTTACACCCGTACAACGATTTGTTCAGATAAGCCGTTTTGACAGCCTGACGATTTACTTTGCCATTCCCACTTTTTGCCAGCTGTTGAACAATCGCAGCGCCCCCATTGAGATGCTTAAACTCTACAGAGACATTTCTACGTACAAACTCCACTACCTGCGTGGCTTCAAGTTGAGTGCCTGGCCTAGGCACTACACAGGCGGCGGCAGCATCTCCTTCCGTCTCCCTCCAAATGCCAAAGACACACACCTCGGCCACTTCTGGCATTTCGGCTATCACCTCTTCGATTTCATGCGGATAATACATCATGCCCAGATACTTTAACATATCCTTCTTACGTTCCACTATATACAAATAGTTGTGCTCATCAAAGTAGCCCACATCGCCAGTGTGTAACCAACCCTCAGAGTCCTGCATCTCCAAGGTGGCCTGAGCATTGCCATAGTAGCCCCGCCAGGTTTGTCCATTGTGACAGTAAAGCTCTCCGGACTGATGGGGTCCTAGATTTTTACCCTCTTCATCTACAATTCGCATGCGTATATTGGGTATCAAATGACCCACAGATGTGGGTTTGGCTTGTACGCTATAATTAACAGAAGCGAGAGTACCCAATTCCGTGAGACCATAGACATTACGTAAAACACCCTCCTCCGTTGGGAGGAAAGATTGCATTTTCTTCAACGTGGCCACCAAACAGTGACCACCACCAAAGAGAAAATGGCGCAGACTACGCAACTGCTTGCTCTGAAGATTTGGGCAATTCGCCAGCATGGCCACATGAGAATTGGCCAATATAGTCCAGCTAATGTGATAGTTTTCACATAGTTCCAAAAAGTGTGCGGTACTAAACAACTCATTCGAAATGAGACGAACTGTACCATAAACGCCGGCAGTGACCAGACTGATTAAGCCAGTGACCCAATCCAGAGTGCTTGGTGCATATTGTACATCATCTTGGTTGAGGCAACTGAGGAAAGATTGTAGATAACACAGCCACAATATAGTACTTGTTTCTGTTTTCTTAATTTAAATGTTAAAGAATTTTTAAATGATTTTATTTTTACTTTCTTGAGAGGTTAATTTATATATTTCAACATGACTTACGAATAGAAGAACCGATTTTTAAGTACTCCGAATTGAAGTAAAGGTAATAAATTCTTCAACAAATCAGTCCTTTAGACTTTGTAGATTTATTTAATGGGAGTTATTGAATCTTGCATTAAGAAAAATAAGTAAGTGATATTTAATACATTTTTGTGATGTTGAGCATGAGGGTTATTTTTTTGAACTGATCCAAGGATGTATTTTGTAGGCGTGGTTAAAAGCTGCCAAATTGCTACAGACAGTAAAGTAAAATTAAATAAGTTAACGAGGTATAGAATTGAATGAGTCCATTAAAATTAGACCTTAGGCAATTAGACCATAGGTACCTTTCAAATTTTTTTGGTCTCGTTAGAATCAACATTTTTTTGTTGAAAAACTTTTAACAGTGTTATTATATCTACTCTACATATAAAACAGTGTGTCCTGACTGATTCACTGAATGATTGGCAATCAACGCATAGCGTAAAGAGGTAAGAGATAAAAGGCTGAAATTTGGACAGGAGTTTCCATTAGTGGTGAAAGTGCGTACTAAGGCGGGGTTTTTGGAAAATTCCAACCGGAAAAGTAATAAAAGCGTCGGAAAAGTTTGTATGGGAAAATATTTTTTTTTGATCCGATTGACTTCAAATGTGGTTTGTAAGCAAAGTACGCGAAATAATTCTACAAGTGTTTTCCCGATTTTGGAAACTCCGCCCAGGAGGAAAAGAAAAAGAAACTATTTTTCATCCGATTGACTTGAAACTCGGCTTGTAAGAAATAATTTGAAAAGTGATTTTCCAGTGTCGGAAAATCCGCCCCCCAGGCGTGAAAATTCCCGGAAAATTCTGTAGGCAAGGTTTGTAAGGATAGAATACGAAATAAAGTGAAATGGGGCGGTAACGATAACGATAACGATAACGATAACGATAACGATAACGATAACGATAACGATAACGATAACGATAACGATAACGATAACGATAACGATAACGATAACGATAACGATAACGATAACGATAACGATAACGATAACGATAACGATAACGATAACGATAACGATAACGATAGCGATAACGACAGACCATAGTGATGGCGACGCAGCGAAGCGTGACGGGTTACATGCTAGATATGTATATCATATATTATATTTGAAATATACAAAATTCTTAAAATAAATTTTTCAACACCGAAAAGTTTTTTAATTTTTTTTACCACAGAAAAAATCGGTCTCAGTACTCATTTTTGTGAACAAAGTGAGTTATTCACTTTACTCATTAGTTTTCTTGTTAGTTTTTGTTCAATTGCAGTCATTCTTTTTAATTTTTTTACACTTTATGGAGTCGCCCGAAACTTCAACCTCTTTACTTACCTATGCCCTTCGAAAAGCCGACGACCATTCGAAATGGTCACCGCTTTGGGTGTACCTGTGGTGCCCGAAGAACACAGTATGGCCAGTGTGCGTTCAATGCCACGCTCACATTTTGTGGGTTCAAAATTCACAGGCAAAGTGGTTTGTAATAGTTCATAAACACTCGTCACACCCTTTACTTTTCCTTGTATGATTACCACAGTAGCTTCCAGCTGTTTGGCTACCTCTTTGACCTTCTCATAGTCTTGCGCATCGCAGCAGATGATTTGAGGTTTGGTAATTTGAAACAGCTTTTCGATGGTCTTCAATTCAACATTCGGATTCACAGCATGAAACGGAGTTGCATTGAAGAGGCAACCGTAAGCCACTGCAGCTAGATGTGTTGAATTCCTAGACATAAGTCCCACAATATCGGTTTCAGTCCTAAAATTCTTGATACGCAGATAGCAACTGATCTTGGCGGCATTGCTTAATATTTGACCACGTGTTAGTCGCGTACTTTCCGTATGTGAAATTTGAAAAATCCTATGCGTTTCACGTTGCATTTGCTTAAAGATGATTTGACCTATGGTCAGGTCATCGTTGTAAAGGCTCTGCTCACAGGCACCGCTCCAGATTTTGAGCTCTGAATTGTAGCTGGTAATGGGATTGCCATTAAGATTGAACATTGTTTGTAAATAGGATGAATGCAACTGAGCTAGGTTACCCAAACTGAAGCTCTATTTAAGTGAGAACAAACAAGCTAAGAGACACGCTATATCGTCACACGATCGGCTTTAATAAATTAGTCTGGCAATTTAGCAGGTTAAAGTTCCGCATCTAAGCTATGCGTTTGACACGAAAGTTTTTCAAAGCGATTGCTAATCAGGGGTTAAGGTGAGGAAATTAAGGTTCGTTAGATTCGAGAAAATAGTAATACCAAAGAAGTACCAAAACTTGACTTATGCATTGTTTTATGATATTTTCAAAGATTTATCTATGGTTAACAAGCTGCGCAAAAAGTAATTTCCATTGTGGTTTAACATAGGCGAACACTTCTTTGAAATAATCACCTAATTATATCCTTTACCAAAGGCACAAGTGAGTTAGATATGTATATCAAACCAGTTTACCGTGACTGATGAATCATGTAATTGCTCAAAATAATACCAAACATAACATTTATTTATTTATTTTTAAAAGTAATAAAAATGTATTAATAAAGTATATAAACTTTTCGGCCAATATAGTGAGAAATCATGATTCAATGCAAAAGCTTAACTCCTAGCTGAGTGATCTCCATGGTGATTAAGTTTCCAAATACTAAAAAAACTAATTTAAAGACCATGATTATGATATTACCAATGGTAAAACATATAAGGAATAGCATAAGGATTGTTTTAAGCCAATTTCCGAAACTGACGAATCATTAAATCCATTGTCATAGTTTCAATAATAATTGCAATAGATTTTTGTTGTGTTTATATTGATTACTTTTTTTCTAGAGTGCTTCAAATATTTATAGTTTTTATCAACGATGAAAAATCAGTACAACTATATTCCACTTCAGTCTTTTTTATATTCCTCTTCGGAATTTTCTTTAAATATTAATTTTAATTTAAGTTTAATTAATTTTAATTAAAGTAATTTAATTTTAAGTTAAATTTAGTTTTCTGCTAAAGATATGGTCCGCGCTTGCGCTATCCTAAATAGAAAGTTTCGTTTTCTGGAAAATAACATAATTTTTTCCAAGAAATTTTAACACTTATTTTGGGTTTTATCATTGAGTTAATACCTTTAAAACAAAAAGGTTCAAAAAATCATTTTTAAGGACTGTAGAGTTTGGGATAACTGTTGTGTTTATTATATATATTTTGATTAACTTTTATTTAACATCTGGACAAACGCAAGTCGGCCTCTATGGTTAGAGAGCAACTCTATGTGACAGTGTGGGTGTTGTGGTATTTTAGGCAGAGATAGTGTGCGGTCACACTAGGCAAGAGATGGTGTGCGGTCACAATTGGCTAGAGATAGTGTGTCGCCACAGGTCTTTTAACCTTTAGACAGAGACGATGATCGAAAGGATTAGTGACAGACAGACGTGACAGACAGACGTGAAAGACAGACGCGGCAGACAGACAGACGAATAAGGACAGACGCGCATACGTTGTTGTTTTACGCATTGCTGGCGTGTATACGGGCCACGCGTGTCATAAGACTACATAGAGCAACAACAAATTCATATGCGTTCTCTCCTCTCTTTCTTTCCCAGCACAGCCCGCGCAGTGTTGCCAACTTTTGCTAAGCAATAAAATCCGTTTTCGGCGGGACGGAGAGGAAAAAAAAGCTCTATTTTTCGACAAAAAAAGCTGGAAAAAAGCGCATGTCTTTTCTTATTATTGTGCGATGAAGTTCCTCGTCCTCATTCTTACCGTAGGCCACAGTTGTGCCTATTAGCTTAAGGTAACTAGGAAGGACCTTATAAATAATCGACGCAGCATTTCGCATGTCGACGTAACCCGTATCTACCTAGTACTTGCAATTGTTTTGGTACACTGTTTCTTTGGTCATAAAATAAAAACGAATGAATATTATTAAAAACTTTTGTCTGCTTTTTATTCGGTAACTTAATGGCTACAAATCGTAGAACAACTTATTCGAAATGGCCGCCTTATGCCTTCCAGCAACGCCGAAGTCTCTCTGGCCACTCATCGCCTGCCTGACAGCATTTGAATCGCAAACAAGGCTAACTCAAAAAGACTTTCATTACCTCCAGCGTCCTTGGAAGCGATTACTTAACTCCAAAACTTTAGTTACATCGTAGTTTTTCAATATCTTCTTCGAAAAATACTTCCAAAATGGTATCAATGCATTGCTTTTTTGAGGGTAGAATGTTGTGCATTTGCAACAACTGCAGAGGTATCTCAAGAGGTATCAGATTCATTCTTCCGGAGTCGAGACTTAAACTGCAGGTTCTGCAGACAGTCTTTACGACTTTTTTGTTTGACAACTTGTGGCAGTTTTGTCAAACGATCTGTAAACTTTGCTAGCACTTTGAGATGACTGTTTCCTGAACGTTAGAGGTGGCAATTAGGGTCGATAAATGACTGACAGAGAAACTAAAAAACTATTGAATTACCTAAAAGTTTTGCAAATGACTCTAAAATAAAAATAAAGCTGAAAAAAGCCGAAATCATTTTTCAAAACGCCAGAATTCTCGCTTCCCGCTGTTTCCAAATTTTTCCCGCAATACGGTTTTAAAAAAAGCTAGAAATGACGGGAAAAAAGCTGATTTGGCAACACTGAGCCCGCGTAAATGTGTTCTCTCTTCCATCATGTTGTTGGCTACCTGCACACACACACACATACAAAAATCGGGTTTCTCTTTATATTTCTTGTGTTTGTTTTCGCTTGAGATATATTTTCTTCATTTGTATTGGTGGTCCACGCTGCCGAAAGCTCATTCTGGGCACCCCTGTTGTATATAGTAAACTGTGTGTATATTGAAACTCGTGTAAATAGTGCGTGTACAAACCTTTGGGATTTTCATTTCTAGTTTTAAACTTCAATCAACTCCAACGAAACTTGACCTGAAAATGACTCTATCAGCCATGCTCCCATTTATGCTTTCGCAAACAATATGCGATTTTGAGTATAAATTTGGTTCAAAAACCGGTTTAAAATCGCAAATGATTTGCGAAAATGAAAATGGGAGCATAGCAGTAGGGCAAAACGCTGGAGTTGTGTAATATCGAACAGTTCCGATTTCTTATAATTTGAACGAAAAATAAATAAAGTCAAATAAATTAACGGCTTACTATGAAGCTTTAAGCGCTTGAGCTTTTTCACAGAAAGCTTTTATGCCATCACTAATTTATTTTCCATTTGAGCCAATAGAGGGCTGCTGAAGTAGTAGTGGCGCCATCTACACGGCCATGTTTCACAATGTTAACCCTTACGTGAGCTCATACCTAAAAAAGACACACAATGCACCAATTTCTGTTTACTTTATTACATAATGCTCTTGAAGACACATAGAGTTGGAGATGGAGGGGGATAGTGAAAAGCAGCGATACAAGGAGGTTGCAGGCTTTTATATTTACATTCTTAACGGAAGGCGGTTTTCCTCTGCGTCTATGCTGTAACAATCAGACCGGCCATGGTCTATAAATATTGCCCTCCAGAAAGAATAGATTTAGCCGACAATCAATTATTATCGTCCCATGTGTACATAAGATTCTCTGAAATATTAAAAGTTCTTTTAGTTTTAATCCAAAGGCAGGAGCACCATCGTTAGGTTTATGTTAACACAAACACAAATGACAATTTGATAGTCTTTAAAATGGGTTAGTTTTTTAACAGTGCATAAAACAAGTTACTTGACTGGATTCTTCTTTCATTATTGCAGCAGTTTGAATAAGCTAGAAGCAGTTGGGAATTGTAATGATGTAGTCATTGGAAAACATTTTGTGGATGGAGTAGTCAGTAGTGGAGTAATAATGGCGAATTTTTATCAGCTACTTGGAATTTTTTATTTTGGCAACGATGGATGTTAAGCATAAGCTATTTGCTATCAAAGTTCTAATTTATTCCTTTTTTTTATTCCTTCAGATTATATTAGTTGACTTAAGATGTTTCCAAAGCGCTAAACACCTCATATTATTGAGATGGAACGACGAGAAGGAAACAGAAGGAGAAATCTGATGTAGATCATCTCAAATCTCTCCATATCTTTCTTAGAACTGTACCTCACAGCCAAATTAATATTCAATTGAAAATGTTAATATCCTACACTGTTTTAGCGACAGTCAGGTCAGCTATTGAGGTCCAAGATTGGCTGCTACGATTGTAAGATCGTTCCGATTGCAGCAACTTTGTAGAACTGTGTGAACTCATATAAAATAAATCAATGCCAAATTTGAAGACACAACCATTGAACACAAAAAAAAATTTCTAAGAGAGAAAACTCTACAATGGCAGCTATACTATATAGCTGTCCGATTTTGATCAAACTTCGTGGAATTTTGATAATACGAAGTTTTTAGACTTTACCATTGAATAGAAATCAGTTTATCTTACTAAGCTATACTTCCAGACCTAGACAGAGACCTAGACAAAGGGAAAAAACCTGTTGAGAAAATAAGTTACTTTCAACTCATAATACAAACTATACTTTCTTAAAAATTTTACTTGAATTGAGCACAACTCAACTCAAGCACTACACAGAAAAGAGTAAGTACCAGTCTAGGCGTGTAGCTACAAAAGTGGGCAATGGCGCAATGTACTAGCACGCCGTTCCATGCATTGTTCGTAAAGAGCAAAAGGTCCGGTGTTCGATTCCCAGTCAAGCCCGGAAACATTTTTCGGTATTTTTCTGAAAGAATTAAATGAAACAAATCGGGTGGAGTTTTAGTTAGTGGGTCGTTAAAGTTTTGATGTACAGCGATGTATGTCTCTAGTCCTATAGAATATACGGGCAGCAGCATATCCTCCTTCTTCTTTTTTGGTCCGAAATGTGTATCCCCATAGGTTAACGGTCTCGACCGCTGCTATTTGCCCCAGTTTTCATTGGTAGAGGTTTTTTGACGCTAGTGGGTACCAAGCCCTATAAATTGTACCCTCGAGCCCTACTTGGCTCGCCGATCACGTTAGCCAGCAGCTTTGAGATGGATCGTTCTGTTACCAAGGGTCAGTTAGCGAGGATCGCGCTAGATTCACAACGTTGAACCGGTCAGCAGTTTTATCTCACTACAAACGTCCCCATTAGGTCCTGAAAATCTCTGTCAAGAAATTTCTGGGACGCAGCAATACTCCCTTCCAGTTCAATTCAATGATATATGTTCCGTTCCCTATTCCGGAAGCTTCAAACTGTGGGTATCCGCTTATATCCTGATTCCCAGTTCAATTTAAAACTGAACAATATCAACTAATTACGGAACAGCGTAATTTAAAGTCGGCCCTGCCAGACTTCGATATACCCGTTACTCAGGAAAACAAATGTTTAATAGCCTTCTTGTGTTCCTAAGAGAACCGAAAAGTATGCAACATTTTTTAAGTCCGTTTTTTATTATCCGATCTTTATGAAAATTTCACAGATTTTAGATATTGCGAATATAAATGTAAAAGTTATTCCACATATTTTATTGTGGGGCGGGAGTGGGCCAAAAATATGAAACAAACTTGATCTGCGTGCAGACAATAGGAGTCTACATTTTAAATTTGGTTGCTCTAGCTCTTCTAGTCTCTGAGATCTAGGTATTCATACAGACAGGTCCGTCTAAGCGATAGACGGACAGGGCTATATGGACTCGACTGTTGATGCTGAACAAGAATATATACACTTTATACGGTCGGAAATGTTTCTTTCTGCCTGTTACATACATTTGCACGACGTTACTCTACGAGTAACGGGTATAAATAGAGTGTGTGTCATGGGACGCACTGAATTCACAACTTGACCTAATGGCAGCCACTCTTTAATTAATATTCAATTCATATATGGACTCCACTCTTCCCCGCTCTTCCACTGTTCCCCCACTATTCCCCCACTTTTACGTCAGTGCTAAGTCACTGTTAAGTCATTGTAAACTCACTGTCCCCCCCTCGTTACCCGTCTTCCCACCCTCTTCACCACCCCTCTCTCTTTGCTCTAAACCAGAGATGGGCGCGTCGCAAAGTTCCAATGCACACGAGGCAGCGCGCTGCCTCGTGTGCATAGGAGCTCTGCCGCGGCCGACTGCACAAAATCACACGTACGCTATAAGCATTGAAAGCTATTTATAGAACACGAATGGGGCGCACGCATACAAGCACAATTTGCGTCATGGGACGCACTGAATTCACAACTTGACCTAATGGCAGCCACTCTTTAATTAATATTCAATTCATATATGGACTCGTGTGATTTTGTGCAGTCGGCCGCGGCAGAGCTCCTATGCACACGAGGCAGCGCGCTGCCTCGTGTGCATTGGAACTTTGCGACGCGCCCATCTCTGCTCTAAACGTATACCTAAGTTTTGTGAGTGTGCGTCGTTTACTCTCACGCTCACTCTCTCTCGCGCTAGTCCACAATGTTGCCTGAGCGCCGTACCTTATTCGTTGTACCTTATTTGAGAATATGAGAGCAGAAGTGCTAACCGTTCAGAGCGCAACTTTTATGGTAACAGAGAAAATAGAGAGGGCAAAGCAGCGAGTGTATATTGTGGTCATTGTTTGTACTCTCTCTTCGTTTTCTTCTTTTGAGAAATTCCCATTGCTCATTTATGTACCCCAAACACACTTTTTTTGTAATTTTCATCCACTTCGCGGTCAAGTTTTCGAAATTATCTTTCATAGTGCGCGCTTGCATAACTAAACGAAGGTCTATGCCAAATCTTAGATCTCTAGGGTAAGCGGAAATGTTTCCTTCTGCCTGTTACATACATTTACAGACAGTACTCTGTCCTGACGCCCCAAAGCGTTGAGTACCTTTTCGATAATTTCGCCGCCTATCTCACCAATAGCATTTGCAATGTCATGTTTTAGTTCTGGAACTGTCTCTAGATTTTCCGCATAGCATCAGTCCTCCAACGGTGTTAAATCGCAGCTGCAAGAGGGTGAATTGACATCATTTACACAACTGATAAAAAATTTGCCCACGTTTTTCATTGTCCATTCGAGTATGCAGTTTTACGTTTCAATTTGATATCATTTTTTGTTTTGTTTCATTTTATTTATAAACATTTCACAAACATTTTTTTAGTTTTTTTTCTGGGGGGGTTTTACACATTTACTTTTGGTTTTTTGTTTTTGGGGGTACTTTTTTGGGTGACAACAATTTTTTCAACTATTTTGTATAATTATGCTACGAATTTATGTTTCGTTTCATGGCGGATTTTCTTCTCTGCCGGGATTTTCCCCATTTAGTTATGGCTTTTCCATATTAGTTTTGGCATTGTATGTTCTGTGTGATGGGATGGGAAGGGGAGTGGGACTTTTGTTCATATTTCAAAATGCATGACCCTAGTTTTAGACTAATTTGTTTGTCATAATATTTGGGATGTGTGTGTGTCGCTTAGCTGCTATAAAGTAAGGTGATTTACGCTCGCTTATTGATTCTTCTCAATGATCTTCTTCATGTTTTTTTGTTTTGTATTTACACTAGAAATTAAAGTTTTATTTTCTTTGGAGTTTTGATTGTTAGAACTGTTGGGCTATCGCTTGGAGCCCCCAATTTGTTGTGTGGAGAGATATGTGTTTATGACTTATCAAAAATGTATTTTCAATTTGTGCAAGATAATTTTTGTTTGTTTGGATTGAAACGCTAACAGTGAGCAAGTGAGCAAGTGAGTGAGTGAGTGAGTGGAGTGGAGTGGATTGGAGTGATTGAAATTTAGTATTGTGAATGCTTTACTAGTCTATCTGCTGGCGTTTTGCAACACTGTTCTCTTAGCTTAACTTACGTACTAGTCCAGGGCTTTCGCTTTTGCCTGTTTAAATGTTAATTTCCTATTTTCAAAACTTGTAAGTCTTTTTGGAACGCATCTATGAAGTGGTGCACTTGTTGTTGCTGTTACTTAAACATTTCTGACATTTACATCAACTATTTACATGTGAAATGTGTGTGTGTTTGACTGCCGCTGCTAAAAATGTTAATTGACTAAAGTGAATGAAAATGGCAACTGAACACAGCGCACAACCTAAGTGAATGCCCAATCTTCGACACTGTTTTCGTTATTTGTGTTTTCAAACACTGTTTCGTCTTCGTATTCGTATTCGTCTTCGTCATCTTCTTCTTTCATTCATCGTCAACTAGTATTTTGCTCACATTTAAAAACCCTGTATGTTCAATAGCTTTTCATATACATAAGTACAATACATCTAGTTAGAATATTCACTTGTTTGCTTGGCACAACTTTTACAACATTGATTTAATTTCATTAATTATTTTTTTCTTGACGATGACAACAATTATTAATGCAAGGTGTTTTCTATAGATTTTATAGTTATGGGACTTTTATTTTGGTTTTTGGTTTTTGATTTTGGTTTTAGTTTTTCTTACCTTTTAGTTTTAGGAAAAGTAAAAGCAAAAAATATTAGTTTAACAAACAAATAAGCAGATGAAACAAGCTAAGGTTAAGTAAAGCAAAAAAATGTTAGAAAACTACAAATTGGTTTATATAATTTTTAGTTTTTGAATGCTATGTAGAATTCAGTGTTTTTTTTTTATTTTTTGGGCTTCTGGATTGGGTCTTTGGAAAAAGTAAGTGTAAAAGAGGTGGAGAGAAAGAGAGAGAGATAAAAAGAGACTTATGCAAACTTCTTTGCATACAAAAAGGCACTTAAATAATGAAAATAAACAATTGGCTTTTGTATTTGTTTGTTGAGATATAAAAAAATAATCCTGGAATTAATTTTTATCTTACTTTAGGTGATTTGTGATTTTTTAATTTGTTAAACTTTGCTTGCACTACTTGATAAGCTATTTGTTGGTATTGTCTTTAAACACTAGGCAACAAATTTGGTAACGATTTCAGAATAAGAGAAAATAGTTTTAAAAGAATTTGAAAGAAAAGTTAAAACGATTTTAAAATGTTTTGCGAAAATCCACAAAATTCCTCTGTTTTGAATTGTTTGTGATTTATTTGGGGAATTTGTTCCGGTCGTCTGAAGTCCAGCTCTACTTCTTTGAGGAAAAAGAAAGAACATCTAATTAGTTAAATCAGTAATGTGGAAAGCACACAAAGCTCCGTTAAAATAGAAAATAAGCTTTTCCGAATGTTTAATTTAAAAATTTAAATTTTTTACATTTTCTGTCTACGAACACGGACATAAAAAATATTATTAATTCATAATAATTTGTGTGTTTAATTTGATTGATATATAAGCATAGAATCAACATCTTACGAATCAGTCTTTTTGCTTTTGCTCAAACGACATCTATTGCGTCGCAGAGTCACAGTGCTTGTATTTACTTGCGTTTTGACAGGAATAACGGGCAGGGCCTAGAGGGCAAAACGTTCTTCTTGGGTGCCTATTCATTTTTTTTTGCCAGCTTTCCAGAAGAGACTTAAACGTCAATCCACACGATCATAGACTTTGGTTTAAGATAGCGGTGGGCATGCCTTCGCTCCGAAAGTAATTTTTCGGTGCCTCTCGTTCGCTTCAGCAATAGCCTCGCTTCGAAGTGAGTTACAACAACAAGATCACTGCATACCGGCGCCAGCTAGGTGCACAAGTAGAAGGGGATGTATGATTGATAGCATAAATGATGGTGTTCCACTCGACTATAACCAATACCTGTTGATAGACTTGATTTTATAAATTTAATGCGTCTCTTCTACAAAACTGTTTGCTATTTGCTGAAACTCATAGAAACTAGAAGCAAAAATGTTTCAAAGAATTCAGATGATATGAACCAAAGCTCGAAACAAAACATTAGTTTCCATAACTTAAGGAAACCGGTCTTCAAACCGAACCTTATACTTCACAATTGGTTCGAACCTCTTAGCTGAACCTTTTGCAGAATTGTAGATGTTTGCAGCTTAGCTCTCTACATCACATACAAATATGGGTCGTTCGCATACGACTTGCGATTTGTAGAACACATATTCTTGATCAGACAGACAGCTGAGTTGATTTGAAAAGGTTGAGGTTCGAGATACAAAATAATCAGGTCTGTTCCCATTTCCGAGTGGATTTAAGAAGTAAAACCATTTTAATTCCGAATCGTTTTCATTATGATGTTCCCGTTTCCGAGTGAAATATAAATCCATTTTCTTTTCGAATGAATGTTCGAATTGTTTTCGAATTATAATTCAGCTGAATGGAAACCTTAACAATTTATAACAATGCTGCGCAAGCGCTAATGCGGAATTGCGAACAGCTCGGTTTTATTTCGATCGTTTTTGCTTTCGTCTACATGCAAATTCTGAGGTACAACTTTGAAAAAATTAACTTAAAATCAAATTGTATGCTCAATATATCTGTGGACACTTTAAAATTTTCACAATATTTGACTTATAAAAACAAGAAAGAAAGTCGGTCAAGCCCGACTATAACATACTCTGTACCCTTAAAGTCGCAGCTCGCATTTGCTCACGAGTTATACTCGCTCATCTCTAAGTTTCACTCTCTCTCTCTCTTTCTCTCACTAAGATTGCCATTCAATAGAATGCTGCGGTGGTGGGTGGGGTGGTGTTGGGTGTTTACTGGCCGTTTTTTGCTCATAACTTGATTATCGTTCATCCGATCTTTATCATTCCTTCAGCAAATCGATAAATAATTTTGTTTACAAGGTATCTCTAGAAGGTACGAACGATCTATCTTCAAAACTGTAGGAGATATGACGTTTTTTCCAAATTGCGGGGGCGGGAGGGGGCGTGGCAAAAATTGAAAATAAACTTGATCTGCCTGCAAGTATAAGAAATATATGTCCCATACATGTCAAACCTCTATCTCTTACCATCTCTGAGATCTCTTCGTTCATACGGACAGACAGACGGACGGACGGACAGACGGACATGGCTATATCGAATCGGCTGTTGATGCTGATCAAGAATATATATACTTTATAGGGTCAGAAACGATTCCTTCTCCCTGTTACATACTTTTGCACAAACTTAATATACTCTATGTACCTTCGGTACAGAGTATAATAAGAAAATTTGATAGATGAAAAGTATATCCGTTGTTATGAAAATTGTCCATTACTTTTCAGTTCAAACCAAAGGCAAAACTTTTGAAACCGAAAAACTTTATCATTTTTCTATCTATCAATTCCGATTTCGCATGATCTGATCGAAATCGAAAACGGTAACAGAACTGACTATTCAGAATTTCAACTTAGACTTAAGTCGATGAGGCTTTAGAAGGTTCGAAGGCTCAGATAATATCATATAGGGAGCGTCGACATCGCAGAGATCACCATCTTCTCAAAGTGATTATGAAGGCATATCTAAGAAATATATTAGCAATGTGTCGCTTAGCTTCTAACTTTGACGAATCCTTCAATACAGTTTAGCATCGAGAATATAAAAGCAAAAGCCTATGGGTTCCGATTTAACACTAACTAGAATTGTTTTAGCCCGGGAATTTCAAAACACTCTTGCTATCTTGCGTAGAAGTTCACAATTGGTAATGTATACCGAAGCGAAATCTATGGTTAGGCACAGGTTCAGGTTCTATTACAAAGTGCTCCACAAAATTTTGATACCAACGAGACCAACAAAATTTGAAAGGTAGTTAAAAAACCCTGGCGGGGTTTGGTCTGATTGGCTAAGGTTTTCTTCTAATGGACTCTTGAAGTTTTCAGGTTTTCCAAAACATGTTTTGTTGTTCAAGTCTATATCTCATAAGCTATTTGACATTTTACTTTACTGTCTTCAGCAATTTTGTATCTACAAGAAGTACTGTCTACTTCTGTCGACAGCTCAAAAAAAAAAAACGCCTTCATGCTCAAAATCACGAAAATGTCAATCTTTAGCACTTCTCTTTAGCATGTCCATTTGGATCTGTCCATACGACTGGAGTACCAAATAACATTCGTTCTTGTTTTTTGTTCAACCAGCTTAAAATATAACAGTAGCAACGTCTACATTATTCTGATCAATATGGCGTTCACGAACGATCAAACAAATCTGGTTGATCAGAATAATACAGAACGTACGGCCGATTAAATCTTGCAGTTAAATTTGTTAAGTTTTTGAGTTTAGATGGACGATTGGGAACATAATAGCCATAAACATAACAAAATAAATACAGCTTCGAACACTTTTCCATTTTCAAGAATTGTCCGATTCTATCTTCAGTAAACCTTTCGTTAAAGTATTCATAGTTACCAACTGCCTCTCCTTACAATCATTGCTATTGTTGGCGGTTTTGAAGATAAAAGCAAACAAAAAAGGGTTGACTTTTTTTACATTTTCGTGATTTTGAGAATAAAGACGTTCTTTTTTTTCTTGTTTTGTAGGCGTGGTTAAGTGCCTCAAAATTGCTGAAGACGATAAAGTAAAATTTCAAATAGTTTATGAGATAAAGACTTGCACAACAAAACATTTTTTCATAAAACCTGAAAACTTCCAGAGTCTATTACAAGAAAACCTTAGCCAATCAGACCACGCCCCGCCAGGGTTTTTAAGCTACCATAAGTACCTTTCAAATTTTGTTGGTCTTGTTGGTATCAACATTTTTTTGTTGAATAATGTTTCACAGTGTTATATGTTCACACTTGGTTCGGTTTAAGGTTTGGTTCAGAGTGAAAAAATTTCCGAGTTCCGAGCCGGCTCAAAATCGTTTTGATGTCCTGCTTTCAAATGTATTAAAACTTTGGAACAATCAAAGTTAGCTTCACCTCTATAATTCTTTCCTTCCCCTAAAAGTACATGCCAAAAGCAGCTCACAGAAATTGGATTATTATCCCTTTTTTGGATAAACTATCAGCAATGTTTATAAAACCTTTGCGAAAAAAAAGTCGTTTACGAAATGTTCCCAATACTTGAACTCTCAAAAACGAATCAAAATCAAACGAACTCAGTTTGTGGCTGCAAAGTAGAGCCCTGCATGTGTTGAATCAAAATTCCCCTCGATTTTATAACTGATTTGATTTATCTATGAACTTCTACTCCAAAGCTTACAAAATTATTGATTCATTGAATTATAGCTTATGACATGATTCATGATCTATAAGAGCTGCTTGAAATGATTAAGCTCAGATCAGTTCAACAAAGCAAGTAGATCAACTCAAATAGCTCTTTGGGTTCGTAGCCTAAATGTCAAAAACATGTACCGATTTGAATGATCTCTATTTTGTTGGCTTCGTCTTCGCCCCGAATAGCAGAATAACTATTAATATCTTTTATTTAAATGGTCCAAAGACCGCGAAATTTGCCAATTTTTCATATAAGAGCTTACATTATTAAAAAGTTTTGATAGATGTCAATTGTAGACGGATAAATGTGAAGTAAAGGCCAATCGCTAAAATTGCAAAATTTTATATTATTTTGAGTTTAGCTTAATACAAAATAGATTGTGAAGATCGAAAGGTAAAAAAACCGAAATTTGGTTCATTTTATGAGTTTAGATTAGACTGTTCTACAGTGAAATGTATCCCGAGCATCTATAACTAATTCCTGCTTGTCTACTCAAGCTGATTCCGAGTTGGCATGTCAAAGCCATATCTTAGTTTCAGTTTCCCAGATATTCGCGAAAAACCAATTTTCTGACTTTTTACCGTTCTAGAATTTATGTAGGCCACACTAAGCATTAATTGCTGATTTTATGAGGCCTCTACGATAGTATACATATCAATGCAACTGAGCAAAATCATACATGCGATATAAGTTATGCCAATGGTGTCGAAATTGGTTATCAAAGTCAAATTTTATTCGATTTATAGCAATTTTGTCAAACTAAACCATTCGCTTCAAACCATTCTTCTGGTCTGACATTTATTGGCACCATTTTATCATATAGTTAAGCATCTGAACTAGTTATAGAAATTTTGTTGCACTTTTTTCAGGACCATATGCAAAGTTATAGCCTGTTAAATCCGAAAATTAAGATTTCAATTTATGGCAGGTCTACTAGACTCAAACCCGAAATTTTTATAGCAATTTTTATAAGGCAACTTGATGCTACGTTAATATTTGTGGATAGTAGAACTATTGCCGAATCATAAAAAGGCTACTTGATATGACGGTAACCTACTCTGTGATTCTCAAAAAAGCAAAGGAGTTTGATGCCCTTGTTATTTTAATTAAATTTTTGAAATTTTTCAAGTTGCCATTGGCTTAACAACATATTTATTGAAATGTAAATTTGTGGATAGTAGAAGAATGACGGTACTATTTGATAGTCTTTATCTTCTTTCTCTTTAAATCACAACTGCTTAACGGTCTTAGCGCTGCTATTAATGCCCGCTAGTCGTTTATGTTTCGTGAGAGCTGGTACAAGTTGTTCACAACAAGCTTGGTTATGTCATTCCGCACCTGGTCTTCCCATCTCAGTTCCCTTCCTGCCTTTTCTCCCAAAGTCTATCGCCTTCCCTTTGAACACCTGTTTTACTGGAGCTTGGTCATCCATACTTATTATGCGCCACTTTTTAAAAGGTTCCATTGTTGAAGTCTCGAGCCTAGAAGTTCAGCCTTGCACTTTGGCAATTCTAAGTCCCTTACAAGATCATTCAGTTCAGTTTGCGTTATCATATGTGGCTGTGCTGACGAACTAGGTTCTTCGTATTCTGAAATCGAGGAATTTAATGATGACGAAGCTATGATTTCATCTTCATCGTCGTCTATGTGAGGACGATTCGGAATCGGGTGAAGATTGATCTGAGGCTGTGGTCGAGTAGCCGATGGTATGTTTGGATACACAATAGCATTCTTATTTTTTAAGAAACTCCAATGCCTTTTCCAAACATATGAGTTGTCAGGCAGAATAAACAATCCGTTTCGTGATTCGCTGGTTCTCGCCTGTGCATTGGGGTAGCGAAACGAAATAATGTTATTTTTGCGACTCAACCAATTTCTCAAAACTGTAAGGTTAGAAAGAAATTAAAACAATTTTGGTGAGTCCAACAAAAAGCAAACCTGTAGCATTCGGCTTACAGCAAAAAATTGGTACCCAGCTTTTATCCTGGTTTTGTATTTCTTCGTCGAAATAGTAAGAATATGCTATTTTTACTGAAGCCGATGTAGAATACCTTTGTTTTTTGAACATCACTTCACCACAATTGAAACAAAAATGGTCGGGATTTTTTAAACAGCTTAATTAAAATAACAAAAGAATCCAACTGCTTCCTTTTTTTGAAAATCACAAAGTAGATATAGCTACTGATGCTATATAAAGTTGCCTTTTTAAAATTGCTATACAAATTTGGGGTGGGAGTCTAGTAGTCCAGCCATAAATAGAAATCTTGATTTTCGGGTTTAACAGTCTATAACTTTGCTTATGGTCCTGACAAAAATGCAACAAAATTTCCATAATTGGTGCGTATGTTTAATTATATGATAAGATTGTTATAATAAATGTCAGACCAAACGAAAGGCTTGAAGCAGATGGTTTAGTTTGACAAAATTGCTATAAATCGAATAAAATTTGACTTTGATGGCCCATTTCGACACCATTGGCATAAATTGTATCGCGTGTATGATTTTTCTCAGTTGCATTGATATGTATACTATCGTAGAGGCCTCATAAAATCAGCAATTAATGCTTAGTGTGGCCTACATAAATTCTAGAACATATGGCTAACATATGGCTAACATATGGCTTTGACATGCCAACTCGTAATCAGCATGAGAAGACAAGCAGGAAATAGTTAAATATGCTGATGATACTCACAAATGGTCTCAATTTGTAGAACAGTGTTATTATGAAAATTGGATAGATGGCAATTGTTAAGTAAGCTTCACTTCTTCGTTTTGTGTTTGATATACTACCTGCTAGTTTGTTGTAAAAAAGTTCGAAAAGTGATTAATTGATTGTAAAATGGTGGCATATACGAACAGTGAGAGCGGATTTAGTGAAGATGCGCCAAAATAATGGGGAACCAATAAAGACCCATTTCTTCCTCTATATGAAGCATTCTTTTTCTTTTTAGGCCCGATATTATTATGTTACCCGCTTATAGGACTCGGCCGCTACTATAAATGCTCGTCCCTTGTTTCTGTTTGGCTCGAGAAGGCTTCAGCTATTCACACCATGCTTGGCAATGTCTTGACCTTCCAGCACATGCACTTCTCATCTCAGTTTCGGTCGTCCCCTCCTACTGTCTCCCGCCTTACGCTTTACAATAGTTTCAGATGGACTCATTTTCTGACCACATTAGCTTGATCTGTTTGGAGCATGATCTATTTGGAGCTTAATCTGTTTGGAGTTGTTATAAATATTAGCTGACTATCTCGAATCAAAGCAATTTCAGACTTGATTTTCATGAACCGTTTTTTCCGAAGTTGAAGCATACGGCACTATGACCTCCACTCATGCAGGGCTCAACAACAAAGGCTTTTTTTAAGAAAGTTTGATTTTCGACGATTTTTTTGCTTAAAGCAAGGTTTTCCCATAAGAGTTCTTTGAGCCAGGTTTGCAATCGTTTCTGACAGAAGTTCGAAATAAAATATCGTTTAAATTTAAATAGGTAAAACTATCGTTAACAGAACCGGAATAAATCGAAAACGCTCAGTTGTTAAAGCAACATTTTTGTTTACGATCTATTTATGCCCGCTAAAGCACTGATCGGCAACAGAAGCAGAGAAGTTACCAGTAGCAACGGTGAACGTGCAGCGGAGAGCTCTCAAAAGCTTCTCTGTGATACAGATAATATATGGCATGGCCAGCAGCCTAGCATTGCAAGCTAAGAGCTTTTTTCTGAAATACAGCATTTCGCATCGAAGTGATGACTTGCAAGTTGAGTTGCAAGCTGAGCAGTGAGCACACTGAGCGCTGACCATACCATCATTAGTTGTGTCATGTGTTGTGACATAGTCGGGACTTAGGGTGCGTTCAGACACACTGGCAGGTTGCCATATTTTTGGGTGCCAAGTACCCGTGGGAACACCTGCCAGAGGCTGCCAGATTCACTTCCAGTTGACTGTTGCCATATACCTCAGTGAAAGAAGTATATGTGCATAGATGTTTTTAAGACTATGTTTATAGTACTAATAAATAGATGACAAAAAAAGGCTAATAAGAATGCAATATGTTTAAGTCAATAGGAAATAAGTATATGTGCAATTTCAATTTGTCTGCTTTATTATCCTTATGTTTACTCTTTGTTAATGTTCTTTTCTTTTGCCGTTATAACCTTATTAGGGCGTTCAGGCAAGGAATCCACAAATTTTTGCAGAGTTAATTGATGATTTGTTCTCACTCTGCAACAAAAATGTACTTAAGTTGCTTGAGTGTCTCAAACTTTCGACCATTTCTTAAAACTCTGGCAGACTGGATTCCCCAGAGGTCCTCAAGGGACTTCGCTTCTCAATCCAAAAACCGGAATGTTTCTGGATGAAAGTGAAGCTTATGTTGTGAATACGTACATTTCTTGTTGAAAAATCCAATAATCCTCCTAAAGGTTATTTCCAAATTGAACAAGTTTACTTACCAACTGTACATACACAGAGAAAAAATAAGATAAATTGTATGTTAATATGACCCTTATTAAAATGCCTTTTTTAAAAATATCAATTTTTTTATATCATTTGGCAAGAAAATAATATCATTCTGATCCAAAATAATATCATTTACTTAAATTGATATTGAATAGTTTCAGAATGATATTAAAAATGTAATAGTTATATGTTAAAAAATATCGATTTGAAATTTTTAACTTATCAATTTGATATATTTTCATATCGGAGTTAAATTAATATGAAAAAATATCAATTTTTTCTTGGTGTACTTCTCGCCATTAGTTTTAGTTGGAATAAGACGATTTCGAGACCTTCCAGCATAACAAGACCAAATCTTAAGGGATCCGCCACAGTGTTTCCCCTTATGCGGCATTACCTTTCGTTATTTCTTAATAAAGCTTATCGGTTCAACGGGACGCTCACCGCCAAATTCACATCAAACTTAGCTCGCACATATACTTATTTCCTAAGAAAATGCGATTACAACACACAAAATTCATGATAACGATACTAAGAATGGTGACCAAAGAAGAAATTTGTAAAGGAATCTATAGATAGAATACAAGAACACACTTTTGTATACCAACAATAAATTAACCGTTGCTACTATAGAAAAGATAGAGAAAAACATTTATGCACATAAACTTATTTCACTGAGGCATGTTTTTGATAAACTTTATGAAGTTTGCTTCACCGTGTAAATCCCGACACAGTTTTTCCACGCAGAGAACGGAGAGCTTTAAAGCTCTTTCTCTGCTGACTCACAAACTGATGTCCAATTGCGGATATTATGAGAACGATTAGATAAGTACCAAACTTTGGCTCGATAGAATAATTTGTGGATGATTCAAAATGATTTGCAGCAGTGATAAGAACCCAAAAAAATTGCTTGCATCCTACGCACAAGAGTAAGCGAAACGAATACACGCTCGAACGCTAGACTATTCAAGCACTTACACAGACGAAATTAGAGGAAGCTACAACAACCACGCGCCCGGGCAGCCTATCACTGTTTCGGAATTACAAATAATATTTCAAAATCGTTTTGCTTGATTGATTGATGTTATTCATTTGGATAGGAACAAATGCAAAAGAAAAACAAAAATTTAAAGCGAACCAATTTGATTTGTTGTCTAGTGTAATTGGTCTATGATTTGGTTAATTTGTTGTTATTATTATCATTATTATTATTATTATTATTATTATTGGTTTATTTGATAACTCTACTTAAGGAAAAGAACTAACTAACTAATTGAATAAAATTTGTTGTTAACATTCCCCTTAAGCTACAATGGAACGAATAAATTGAGGAAAAAAATGGATTGTAAAGGCAAGCTAGTATGAACAAAATCAGAAATTAGAAATCATAACTAAGAGGAGCATTTCTAAGAGAGTAAATTGTAAAATAAGTTTAACTTGCAATACCCACCAGTTCCAGTCGAACTTGCGTACATGCATACATACACATTCATTTGTACGTATGTATGTCGAAAGAATTCTCTCGGTTCTTTAGTGTGTTTCAAATTTGTTTTCCATATTTATTCGTTATTTCGCTTCGTGTAAACATAATTGAATTTGCCTAGACTTGTTGGGACTTCATTCATTTCGTTCTCCTTGGCTTTAGAAACTAAACTTAAAAATATCTACACGTTTCTTTAAATTTACAATTAGAATCGCTCGTTAAACTAGTTTGGCTTAAAACTTATTGTATGACATATTTACAACTGTCGGAGTAGCTACGACCTTTCCTTCTTATCTAAACTTAAAGCAACAATTTTAAGTACAAATTAATTTCGTTAACAAAATGTGACTGAAATTAACAAATTAAACCGCAAGCGTTCGGAATTAGTGTATAAATTTAATTTTAACTACTACGCAGTCACTCTGGAGCCATTCAACTTACAGTCAACTCTAATATATAATTCGTTTAAATTAATAATAGAACTGATTGGTTTAGTTTCAATTTGTTTTTCTTTGTTAGTTGAAAGTGCCTTGAAGCCTGGGCCTTTGCCTTGCTTTGTTCTGATAGGTAATTTATATCTTCCTTGGATTCTACATAGCCGCTTTAGAAGGTCCTTAATAGGTTCGAATCAATCAAAGTGGAAATCATAGTTGGAAATGAAGCCAAACACAATTGCAAAAATCATGTAACGCAAAAACAGCAAGAAACGAAAGGGAAAGGAAATAGGTTAGTACATTCGTTTTGGTTGGTTTCGCTTTCGAGTTCTAAGCATAAATTAATTCGGAAACGGCATTTACTCATCCTCCTCCTCCCTGAAGAGATATGTACTCCAGTAGACCAGATTGAAGAGTGCAAAGACCAGCGGGAAGGTGATGCGGGATATGACATCGATTCTCTTCGATCTAGAACATTGTCTTTGGATAAATATTCAACAAGTACGAAACACATTAATTGATCATCTAGAGATTGGCTTTTTGATTTGTGATTGTTTCTTTTTAAATTTTGGTTGTGTAGCTTGTTTTTGTCTTGAAACATTTATGTGACTCAAAAAAATTTGTTTGTTTTAAAAAAAAGGAAGAAATCGAAAAGAGATAGAGAGAGAGAGAGAGCATCGTGCGGAAAACTGAAAAGTGTGCTGCCTGGAATGGGACTTAAGTGCTACAAAGTGGGACATATCTAGCAGGATATACTATTTGAGGAGTGGTTCTATGCTACAACCAAATGAAACATTTTAAAACAAACAAATCAAAGAATAATTATGGCATACACAATGTGAAAAGCATTTGAAAAATCTTACAAGTTTTCCAAATAGATGTGGACTTGAAAAAAAATATCCTACTGTATAAGCAACTGTCGAAACGAACACGAAAATGTCGAGCAAGCACGAAGCACACGCGATTAAACATGTCTTTCTTTTCAAAAACTACAAAACACCCTGTACTTGTGAAATGGTATGTTTTCATTCAACCCATACTCTCCTTGGTTGAACGCTTCCGCCGTTGCTGTACCTCCGCCTCACCCAGCTGAAAGACAAGCAAAATTTTTTCCTCCACAACTTCGGTGTTTTTTGTCGGATCTTATTGTGCTTAGCAGAGTATAAATATAATAGGCCTAGGTTTAAAAAAATGTATGTGAATGTATCGTTGTGACCCTGTCTGTTTTTAAAGGGTTTGTGGGGAACACGTCCAAATGATAAAATTTTGTGAATTTCTTCCAAAAAATCATAAGTAACATGACGCATTTTTGCATGAATGGCAATGTAAAGGCTGGTTTACAGAAAGCATGAAAATACATTTTTATGTCAAACTTCCCATGATAAGCAACACTTTAAAGATGTTTCGAAATCTGACACCCTTTGAAATACAGTCTTATTTGAATGAAGTATTGTGCCGAACAGAACTTTAATCTCTTCTGGAAACCACATTCACATCTCCTACGTAGCACTATCTGTCATATGAACCAGAGAACCTCAAGGGTGCACTGCAACTACAAGTGAACTGCATTCGTACTTGATATTTTCCACTTTCGAGTGTCTCAACCAATGCAAAAAATGTATGCAGTATTGGCATAGTTGTGCTTCGCTCTGTGTAATCGTGCGACTCATTTCATATACTCCTGCTAGCAGAGACCGGAAGTTAATGGAATCACCAAATCACCCTCTTATTGAGATAACAATAACAATTTAACGGCGTTTATCGTTGCTTCTCCGAAGGCAAAAGAGAGCGAGAGCAGTAAAAGTTATACGTACCCATGTATTTCTAGTGTGTGCGCAGTGAGCGCCCACTCGGAGACGTACAGCATAATATACTACTGTGACAGACGAGCACACAAGACACTCAGTACACTCAATACGAAAACGAATGTGTTTTTCATTTGATTTCAATTTTTTGAGTGCCAGTCACACCGCATACGCTTTTCAGCGAGTGTTCTTGTGGTCAAGAAAAAAGGCACTCTTGCAGATTTCTGACATAAACTAACATATAACAGAGTACAGGATCCGTGAACGACGAGTGCTTTCTCTTGGCCCAACAGAGATGATGAAATGACTTTGGTCACCAAGATCACCCATCCATACTATTTCTTGAGGGGCTTTCAGAAATCAGCAGAATCTTTACTGACAAAATAAGCTGAAATTCATATTCTAATTAAAATTAACTTTTTATAAATATAAATTTTTCATTTCATTTGGCAAGAAAATATTATCTCTCTGATTTATATCATTTACTCAAATTGATATTAAATATAGTCAGAATGATACTAAAAATGTAATAATGATATCTTCAAAAATATCGATTGTTGATCTGTTTTAGGGAACAGTGACTAAGGCGATCTATCGATGGATTGATCAAGAGAAGTTTAAGTTTTGTTATTAAGCAACGATTGCCAACTCAATAGGAATATATTCGCTCACGAAGCACTCTAAGCAAATGGATTTCTGTTTTTTCTCAAAAACCGTACATGTGGCTATTAGGCCACATTAGTTCCCACTGAATCGCAAAAGAGACGACAATAAGAAATAGGATTCAGTCGGCGTCTGAGCATTGGCTCATCAGCATTACTTTAAGTTTAAATTATCTCTCTGAAATATTGAAAAATACGAGTACTTCACACACCACGGGGTAATACCATAAGAAAAGCTTTATATATTCATTCATTTGTCAGAATTCCTTGGATAATTAAGGCAAATGATCCGCGTATTCTACTTCATCTCCTCACATATCAGAGTTATTAAACATTAACTTGGCACCTAATGAATTCATTTTGTTGACGAGATCAACGAACCCTATGTTTTTCGACTCCAGAAGAGGTTTTTAAAGCTTTGCTATCTACTGTGCATACAAAAGTGCTCACTAGCAGAATAGTCGACACACCGACAGTAAAAATTCGTCGCTGCACTGCTTT
The DNA here is from genome assembly GCA_037044535.1 of Lordiphosa magnipectinata. Lineage (NCBI taxonomy): Eukaryota > Metazoa > Arthropoda > Insecta > Diptera > Drosophilidae > Lordiphosa > Lordiphosa magnipectinata. The sequence goes on along the minus strand of JBAMBO010002308.1, from coordinate 194,849 downwards.
CCACAACAATACCGCCGAGCAAAATGAACTTCGAGTCAGTGGCTAAACGCACACATGCAATGCCAAAATGCGCATGTGTTTTTTGCAGACCCCTGTTTAAGAGGCAACACCGTTTCAGTAGAGAACCAATACACAGAGATTCCATACAAAAAAAGAAAATCCGACACGTATATCCAACTTTTTAACGAAAGTCGCCAATTGGCGCACACATATTCTACCAAAAATTGAGGTCTCCCCACAGTATATTTTTTGTGCCGTTTTTTCTCTGCAACGAAGACAAATATTGTCCACCGGTGAGTTCACTTGTACCGAATTTTCGATCGAGCCAGCTCGAGTACACTTAAAATAAGATAAGTTCATATATATATTTTATTTTGCTTACCTTCCCGCAAAAAGTCCACATCTATTTAAAAGATTACCAAATTTTTATTAATTATTCGAGCATTGTTTTGTACATTTACTTGACTTTCGCCTCTGACAAGCAGATTGGTAACTCAAAAAAGATAGCGAGCAAATTAGAAAACGGCAAGCAAGCAGCAATATCGGGTTGGTTTTTCGTTTGTCACAGGAATTGTGTTAACAAAAAGTCAGCAAAGATGTTTATCGAGAGTTTTTGTTTTAGTTTAGTTAATATTCACAACATCAAAAAGGAAATCCATCAACTACGAGAACGAAACACATAGAGCTAAGCTATACCTTAAAAAAAAACTAGTTGGGTGTTACCTTGTGGGGAACTTGGAGAGCCAAGTCTTGCAGCAATTTGGACGTTTCGGTGCCTGCATGTGTACCTCGCACTGCAGACGCTTCTCCAGGGCCAACGGATCGCCGGGATGACGTACCAATGGTTTCTGTAGGCCGCCACCGCGTGCAAATTGCGATGCCGTTTGAGATGAAAGTTTCGATTTGAAGTTGATGCAAATGATGGGTGGGTGGGGGAGGGGTACGGTGGTGAATGCAATGGCATGTGCGTAATTTGATTTAATTTCGTTGCAGACATTTCATTCAATTCCGGTTGAGTGGTTGCCGGTGGGTGGGTTGGTTGGTTGCCCGCGATGTATCATGATGGTTGATTTGATTTGGATTTTGGGAATGGTATAGATATTTTTTGCAGTTTATTTGTGGGTTGTTTTTGGTTAGTTGATGTTGTTGTTGTAGTTGGGATGAGCACGTTTGAAAAAAGTTGTTGGATTTTTTTTGATAATAAAAAGGAGGCAAATATAAAAGGAAAAAGTTGTTTTAATAGTTTTATCATAACAATTTTGCATTTGCCAATGGAAAGTTTGTTGATATTTTTCCAAATCAAAAACGGCACATAAAAAAATATCAAAAAAAAAGAAAGCAGATAAAGTTTTATTATTTTCTGGTCGATTCAACTGTTAGAGGGTGAAATCAGGAGGTTTTGAAATTCCTAGAAACTCAAAGCTAAATAACTAATCTGTGACTCTTTTTTTATGTTCGCGAAAACCTTCCCGAGAATTCTTATACTTAAATCTAATATCCCAGGTGCTCTTATTTTGACTCGATGGGTCAAATTAAACGTTTCAGATTTCTGCGTTGGATAACATTGTGAAAAGTAAAGCTTTCACATAGCTCGCAAAAGCATTGACTGACATTCGCCAGAAAACGATTTCAGTTGCATAAAAAAGTGTTCCAAATTAAAACAAACTTTTGAATATGGCAGTAACTAGTAGTGCCCCGACTACTGATTATCCTGTATCCGTGACGGTGTGTTTTGGGTGTTTTCAAAGACTGTATACATGCAAATAGCAAGCATTCACAGATGCACGAACGCACGCATCAGTTCGTTCAAGACTAAAGCTAAGGAAAATAGTTTGCCCAAAATATTTTTTTTGTAATTCTGTTTTCAGAAAGATTTCAATCAATTAAAACACATACACAAAATCCATTCAATTTGAGATTTTGTGTACTCAAAAAATAAAAGTGAGTCTTGAACAGTGTTCCTCAGCAATTGCCCCTGGGGGCCAAACACACTCGGCAACTCACAACGAATGCTTACCGAAGTCATGCATCATTGAGTGTCAGGGAGAGAGAGACAGTCACATTTTTTGTCCTCTTTTCTTGGGGAACTCTGGTATAAAGCAGAGTTCCCCAACCATAGTCACATTTTCGCGCTCTTCTTGGGGTCCTGGTCTAGAGCGACACCACTGCTCCGAAACTGTTTGTGCTCATTTTGAGTAAGCTGTTTTTGTACTTTTTTCTCTGTGTCGCTGTCACGGTCGCTGCTGGTAAAGCACGAATATTTTCAGTGTTTCTTGTGCGATCCTTTTGACATTTTTAGAATAAATAGGTAAATTAATATCTAAGCTAAATCCCAATTACCATTAACATTTTTAGGGTAATTAAAAATTTAATTACCATTACAATTACAATTATTTCGTATTACATTTACAACTTCTTTCATGTAATGAAAAATTGCATCAGAAATTACTTCAATTGCTTTAAATCTTACTAATATTATAAATGTGAAGTTTGTATGTTTTTTACTCAATCACACAGAAATGGCTGAACGGATTCGCATGAAATTTGGGACACCAAATAGTTGGTAGCCTGGAATAGGACTTATTTAAAAGGTTCAAATGCCGCGAAACTCGCCAAATTTTCAATGAAATATTTACGAAAGAGCAGGCGTTGGCAAATGAAAGGTTAAGGTTTCAAGGTCTAAAATATTGCAATAATATCCAATTTTTCATGAGACCTAAGATTATTATAAAGATTTGATAGACGGCAATAGAAGACGGTCCGAAAAATGCTCATTTGGGTTTAGATTATCATAAAGATAAGTGAATAGACGGATATATAGGAGGTGTAAATCAAAAATCTGTAAACTTACAGAGTTTTATAGAGTTCAGATTATCTTTAAGGTTTGATAGATATCAATGGTTTACCTGAATGTAGACTAAACGGCACAAGAAATCGCTGTTTGTATAATTTTATGAGTTTCGGGTATCATGAAGATTCTATAAATGGCAATAGAAGAAGCGTAAATAAAACGGTCCAAAAAGTCGCCAAATTTTCAATGTTGTTCGTATAAGCAAAGACACCACATATAGTAGATACCGCACCTCATACAAACTCCTATATTTTTCGCCTTGCAGCTTCATGGTACGGTCGGGAGGGGCACAAACGAAATCTAAAAATAGATCAAACTGCCAAGGCCAAACTAATTTTGGTTTTAATATTCCTCAGCATTAAGCCATATGATTTTATATTGCTTGTGTGAAGTAAGAGCCTTTGCTTTAATTTCATTGCTGCCTTCTGCTATTGTCTTCGTCTTTGCAACATCGTTTGGCCCAGCGATTTTGTTGTTGGTCATGGCGACGAATTAGCAACTCGGCTTTAGAGGTAGAGAAAATGCGTGTTTAATTTACGCTGAGCCGTTGAGAAATGACTCGAAGAATGAGCGCATGCTGTGTGCAGGCATACCAAAAATCCAAGCGAAAATTTCCACCAATAAAATTGTTCAGGATTTCCTTATGCAGATTAAATTTTTGGCCCAATCTGTCGTAAAAAATTTAATATTGCTTCGGAAAATTATGAAACTAAAAATCAGGACAATTTTTCCAGCACTTATATGGGTGCGACTCCAACATTAAATTTTGACGGAGATATAAATATCAACAATGAAAGAAAAAAAAAGAAACGGGAGCCAGCTAGTCTCAACCGGGATTGGAAACCGCAAGTTGAAAATGATAGGCAGCGAGCCTACCCACTTAGCCAACGCCCATCCCGAAAAAAATTTAGCTAAATTGCCATATATGCTTTGTCAGAAATGCATCTAGAAGCAAATATTGGTATCTAATGTCAGCTCCCACGAACAAACATTTTTTTTTCCCATGCATCATTGATAATATCTATAAAACTTTGGTATAAATTAGATTATCATGAAGCGGGCCAAGAAATTAGTAAAAATGCATCATTTCAGAATTAGTTCAGATTATCGTGAAGACACTGAAGACACTCTGCACACTGAGCACAATTTAGAGGAACGCACATTTTATTTAACATTTTCTCAACAATACCAGATTTAAAAATCTTTTGGTGGTGATTGAAAGGCAGGTGTGCTTGGTCTTTTTCCCTAAGGACGACAATTTGGTTGTTTTGGGACATAATTTTTTTCTTGCTGAATTAATCAGCATCAGATCTTGGATGATTTGGTATATGGGCATTGATATTACCGATGCATTTGCTGCTCGAAATTTCTGAATTTATGCCAAATTGGTCCTCTGCGTAGGAGGTGGAGAGATCTGCATCATATCCGTAATGGGGCGAACATCATTAGCATGACTTTGGCGCATGTCATCAATATGGTCCTCATGTCTGCTTCCATGCAAGGCGTTTTCAACTGGTTTACTTTCCGAATTAACATACAGAATTAAAATTAAAATAATACATGACAAGTTTCTCTATCATTAATCAATTTAAATCAAAATCAATATTAGATGTTGCTCAGTCGGTTTGAGTTGCGAAATTAGCAAAAATTCTTATATAAGTTTATATTGAAATGAAGACGGGTAAATAGGAGGTGATAACCAAACGGACCAAAATATCGCGATGTTTCTCAAATTTTATGAGTTTAGATCAGCGATGCCCAGCCGTATGCTCTTTGGGTACGTTTTGTTTTGTATATACATGCAGGGCGCGAGGTATACAAAACGACACACATGCAAACGATTTCGTGTGTATGCGTCGCGTAAAACAAAAACCGGATTTGTTCTCTTCTTTGATTGGTGCTTGCGCGCTCAAGCTAACTGACCAACAACAATTTCATGTGATTTTGTTGTTGCCTTACCCAATTTCAATGTGCACAATTTGAAATAAAACAAATTGTTCCCTTATTGGTATTGGTGCTTTTCTTTGTGAGTATTTGTGAGTGCTCTGCCGTATGCTGCCTTTGGGCATGCCTGGTTTAGATGATCACGAAGAGGGTAAATAGATAGATAGATAGATTTTGTATGTGCTTAGATTCGAATACTAAAGGGGCGTAGCAACGCACGATGGGTATCTGCTAGTTACCAAATAAATTTATTTTATTTGCTACAATTATTGAAATAATTGTAATAGTAAATGCAATTATTAATTACGAAATACTTATATTTGTAATGGTAAGATTTTTAATTGCCGAAAAAATTGTAATTGTTATTTCAATTTAAAGCCCTGAAGCTAAGCTATAACATTAGGTTCCGACAGTGTTTTGCGGATTTTATTGAAAGATCAAACATTTCCGATCTCCATGGCACTCAATTTTAATACCAATATAAATATATATTTTATTTATTAGTAAAATAAACTGCAAAACAAGAGTTTGGAATATGGCAAGAGCTTCTAATTGTTAGTCCTTGGCGCAAAAGTGCTAACCATCTAAAAATTGTATGGTTCATCAAAGTTAATGAATTCACTTCTTAAAATTTTAAATAAATTTCTTTCCTTGCATTTTCGATAATTGATTTGGGTTCTATACTACAAGTCTGACTCGTTAAAATTGTTTATTTTTGAGTCCATTTCCTGCACAGAAAAAAAAAGAATGTGTGTTGATACTTCATTGGGTAATTTCGGTATCCATTTGGACTGAATAGTTAAAATATCGGAAAAAGGATATTAATTATACATATATGGGTTTTTGCTTTAAGCTGGCTCAAGGTCTATGGTTAATTATAATTCAATACAATCATAACAATTCAACAGAGATAACTCACAACATTTTGGAATAGCAATGGAATGTCTGGACTGCTGTTTCGGAATTCACCTTAATTCACTCATCAGCAGTCTTGTTGCTTTCACACTTTAACCACTTGCAAATTGAGCATTTATATGCGAGAATTGGCGAATAAAGGTTTGTGAATTTCACTTCTGTAAAATTCTGCTATGAAATTTCAGCATGAACTTATGCTATGAGTTTTTTTGAAGGTGTTACCAATTTGTTGTGAGTTAAACTGCTTGTATCTTTGGCTGTTTGCTAGATTCTGGACATAATAATATCCATTTTATGTTAGATTGATCTTAGATTCTCATCCAATGTATCTGCAAATCGTCTACTATCCATCCCAAATGGATCTTAATGGATCTTTTTTTCTGTTTAGTTATTAAATAGTTCATAATCTAGTTAAATATTCCCTCGCTATAAAATCAATCGCTAAAATCATTAAAAAGCTCTTACCTAAAATCAATATATTTTCTTTCAAAAAAATTTAGTTATTTCAAACTTAGTTTCTATTTCTTGAGAGTTATCAAAAAAGATTAGTTAATGATGGAAATGCATAGATTACACTTAAGAGATTCTATTGGTACAGTTCCGTTAACGTTTCCTGGCGCCTGCGTGATGACTTTGTAAAGTTTGAGAATCTTTTCAAAGCAGACGCCAGTAACAGTTAAAGGTGACGGCTGCCTAATTGCTATAAGCTGTTTTCCAGCAGACGCTCTATCAATAAACTATACTTATAGTCTGATTCCACTGACACATATATGTAGTACATTCGGCCAAATGTACATTTTTTTTAATAAGGCCTCCTATCTACATTTTTTCCCCCACTTTTCTACAATTTGAAAATATTAGGCTATAAAACTTCATAGTAAGATTTTGGTATTCAACAAAACTAAAACCCCCTTCACCACTTCTAAAAAAACACTACACATAAAATTCTTTTTTTGTTTTTTGTTTGTTAAGAAATAAATCAAATGGGGTAAGTACCATTGCGAATGTTGCATTGCTATCTGTATCGAGCAGATCTGAAGCGGCATCTAAACTGGCCTGCTCCAAATCGCGACGTTTCTTTTTCATATTCTCCTTATGCATGTCTGCGGCCCGATCCGTATATGTTAGAGTTGGATGGCATGTGGTAGAAGATTTTGGACAAGAATTTATTTGTTTCACAGAAGTTGGATGTTTTTTTTTTACAGTGTAAATTAGATGCATAGCACACAGTTATACAGTTATAGACAGCAATAGAGAGTGACAGAGACAGTTAGATACATATTAAGGGAGAGAGATAGAGACAGAGACAGAGAGATAGTCACACATACAGAAATGTTAAGGAATGTTAAATGTGAAATGAGGAGTTAAGGTGGCACAAATCATAACAAACAAAATGATCAGTATAGTTCCCATTTATTTATACAGGCATTGGTACAACAGCCAAGAACCAAACAGAAAATCAGAAACCAATTTGTGGTATTTTTTCAAACGCGTTTCGTTGGTTGGTTCAAATCGTGGGTGCGTGTGTTCGTTTGGTGTGGATTTTTGTAATGTTTGGATGAATGTCAAATGGGCGGACAATGAAACAAGAGAGTAAAACACAAAAGTGGATTAGTATACGTATACGCGAGGAAGTCATTTCGCTTTCTATTAATCTTGTGGTTAGATATTCAATTGAAAAGAAAAAAAGAAATAAAAATGTTCATAATATCAAACAATGCTACATATAGAATGTACTTTACAAAAAACTTTAAAAAGTAGACGCAAAAAGTTCGTTGCCCAAAAATCTGTTGTGAGCCACTCCGTGCCTGGCCTAGTGTGCGCGTGTGTAAGAGTGTGTGTGTTTCGGTGTGGGTGTGTGTGTCTGTGTGAGTAACGGTCCTTTGAGTGAGTTGAATAGAGTTGTCGACGTCAGATACGGTTTGATTGTATGTACAATAAATGTTTTTTTTTTTTTACGTATTTACTCGTTTATCACACAGACAATAAAACCAACAGTAAAAAAATAGATAAACACCATCGATTAATACATTTATACGGTTGTTAAAAAGCATATCAAATCTCAATTACTAGCTTTATTCGAACCTGAGCGGGAGGCATAGTTCACCAGGGCAAATTCGAGTAGTGCCCCAAAGACAAACGTCAAACAGACGCCGGTCCACACATCAATTGCCTTTGTATACGAAACGGGGGGCAGTGAGGCATTTATGCCCGATGTTTGGGTAGCCATGGTCAGTAGCGTGGTCACACCTGAAAACAAACAGCAGCAAATGTGTATAGTGAATGTAGAACAAGGGTTTTATCTGAGGGTAGGGACGGGATGCACAAATTTTTTTGTAAAGTTGATAGAAAATAAATGCTTTTATAGTTAAGCGATTTTGGGATATAAATTTGTTTAATTATTTTTAAATTGAACTGAATAGATAATCGTTTATAAAGATTGGCTATCTACAGGCAGAAAAGTTGATACTTAAGCTCTAATTTCCATTCTCTAATTCAAATTCTTCAAAATTTCTTTCTATATTTGCCCTCAGATTGTTCTAAACGATTGTCATCTTATATAATTTCAATGCTTTCGATCTTAGACGCAGTTTGAGCGTCATTCACTTAACTAACTAAAGTGTGTCCTAGTAACTCGGAGTGCGCTCTCTTTGTAGATGTTCAGTAGGATCTTACACACGCTTTGAAAAGTGGTATCCAAGATGAAATAATCAAGATGAGAATCTTCGGCAAGAGTTGTGAGCTGTGAAGGAGCGACACATACATTATTTATATATGGGTAAGGAAGGGATGAACCCTTCGCTTCAACTGCCAGCTGCACACTGAAAAAATTACAGCTAAGAAGTGATCTGGTTTGAGCCCAGAATTTTTTACTGTGAACCGAAACTACCAAACCACGTGGTAAAAAGTAGCTAAACCTGTCCCAAACAACCAAAAATCTGACCTACACAGAAAAATAAGTCCGAGATATCCGAGCTAAAATCAATACCAAGCGATGTCAGAAGTCGGTAAAGCCCGGATTTTATTAAACCAAGTACGAAGAGGATTGATTTTAGTTAGGCTTTTTGGATCCTGGAATTCTTTTTAAAAAAAAATGTAAATGGCTATTTTAAAATACTTATTACATTGCAAAAAAATAGATGCTTAAAAAAATAAAAATAAGATGTATAAAAATGTTTAATAAAATAAATTATTATTAAATGATCCACATTTTCAAAACTCGTACATCTACAAAAAAAAATTAAAAATATTTGAATGACGACGAAAGTATAAGGTATAAAGTATAAAGTATAAAGTATAAAGTATAAAGTATAAAGTATAAAGTATAAAGTATAAAGTATAAAGTATAAAGTATAAAGTATAAAGTATAAAGTATAAAGTATAAAGTATAAAGTATAAAGTATAAAGTATAAAGTATAAAGTATAAAGTATAAAGTATAAAGTATAAAGTAGTCCGCTGATGAGAGAATTTGGTTATTCTCGAAACAGCGATCGTTGTACGGACATACCCAATTGCTATTCCAAAATGTTGTAATTAATATCTGTTGGTTTGTGTTGGTTATAAAAAGGCTTATAATCAACCAACGAAGACCTTGAGCTAGCCAGTTGTAACATTGACTAAAATCAAAAACAGGTCACCAAACCCCACATACATAAAGTATAAAGTATAAAGTATAAAGTATAAAGTATAAAGTATAAAGTATAAAGTATAAAGTATAAAGTATAAAGTATAAAGTATAAAGTATAAAGTATAAAGTATAAAGTATAAAGTATAAAGTATAAAGTATAAAGTATAAAGTATAAAGTATAAAGTATAAAGTATAAAGTATAAAGTATAAAGTATAAAGTATAAAGTATAAAGTATAAAGTATAAAGTATAAAGTATAAAGTATAAAGTATAAAGTATAAAGTATAAAGTATAAAGTATAAAGTATAAAGTATAAAGTATAAAGTATAAAGTATAAAGTATAAAGTATAAAGTATAAAGTATAAAGTATAAAGTATAAAGTATAAAGTATAAAGTATAAAGTATAAAGTATAAAGTATAAAGTATAAAGTATAAAGTATAAAGTATAAAGTATAAAGTATAAAGTATAAAGTATAAAGTATAAAGTATAAAGTATAAAGTATAAAGTATAAAGTATAAAGCCGCTGTACCTTATTCAAGAAAATTACACTGAAATTTACATGTGGTTCACGTCGATCAGGAAAATGTCAAAGGCTATATCCTAAGTTTGTGAACAGGTTCAAAGCTTTTAAAAACTGATTAAAAGTGGTTCAGACCCATAACTCAGAAATTATTTAAACTACAGGGGGGCTGATGAATATTGCTACATTAAGAAACTTAAATATCTTTTTTTTAGTGTATGGAAATAACTTTTTTTTTATTCATGTAAAAGCTTACTTAATTTGATTAAAAATAGCCCAATTAGTTTTAAAATTCCATTCAAAAAAGTCACATCTTTATACTGAAAATTACAAAAATGTCTTAAAATCATCATGTTTTCCCCTCATTTGGTACTATTTTTCAACTTTGTCTTGAAACCTGTAACGAATTTGACTAAGCAATGCAGGACAAAAACGTAGCTTGGACTTAAATAAACAAACGATTGCAACTTACCAACTTCATTCGATTGGTCCTTCGTATAGTTACGGGCCCTTAAGCATGTGGAATTGAAACCAAATCTCGAAAAATGGCAATTTTTAATACCAATTGCCCGACACAGTCAAAAATTTCGATTTCGATATATTAAATTAGGAAATAGTAAGAAAATATATCTAAAAAACTGTAAGTAAAAATATTTAGTATTTTTACTTTTTTACCGAAAATTTTAGTTTTTTCGTGTTTTTAGGACAGTTGTTCGTGCTTCTGGACCTGTAGCTGTATGAAAGAGTAACTAAATGAAGTTGGTTCGTTCCAACGGTTTGTTTATTTTGGTCTAAGCTACAACTTTGTGCTGTATTACTTGTCCAAATTTGAAACTGGTTTCAAGATAAGTTTGAAAAACTGTAGAAAATTGGTCAAAACTTTGCTTTTTTGGGCAACTTTTGTAATTTTGAGTATGAAGATATAATTTTTGTGATTTACTACAAAGAAATGTTTTGTAGGCCAAGCCAAGAGCAACCACTTTGTTAAAGACTTAAAAGCAAAAATTAAAATAATTTACGAGATATGGAATCGTTAGTTCTACTCTGAAGCTGAAAAGTTCAAACCAATACAGGGTTTTTATACTAACATCGCACACTTTCAGAATTTTTTGGTCTTGACGCTATCAACTTTTTGAGTTCAAAAACGTGTCACAGTGTTATCAAAGGGTTGTTCAGGCCCGACAATACAGCTTGATGAAACTGCACACCACACTGTGACGCGAAGTGGATGCAATTCCGTCTCATGGAGTATCTATGGTTTAGAAACACTCCATATTTGACAATTTTGTTAGTTTACGTTGCCGTTTGGACTAAAATGGGCCTCATCAGACTTAAAAATACAGTTCAACATGTTTTCGTCCTCTGCCACCATTTAAAGCATCTTCTACCTAAATTACAAGCGAATCAACAAGTCTGCTGCATTCAGTTTGTTAGCCATTTTAATTTTTTAAGAGAATAAGTTCAAATCTTTGTGCATAATTCTCTGCAATGACTTTCTGATGATAGCCATTTGAGCAGATAAGCTCTTTGTTGAAACTCTTGAATTGTTTTGTATGGCAGCAACTACAGCAGCGTTAGTTTCCTCCGTTCGCACTGCAGGGATTCGATGGTAAGGACTTCCTAGCGACTGTCCCGTGATCGGCAAAATTGTTTACAAGCCTCATTATGGTCCATCTGCTCGGAGGATAGCCGCCAGACCTGCGAATATACTCTCTTTGAACCGAAACTACGGATTCCAGTGCGTGATAGCGGAGCACAATCCGAATTCTTGTTTCTGTGTTCCAGTTATCTATTTTTGTTGAATCTAAAGAACAATCTAATCAAAAAAAAATTAAGCAGATTGCTTAAATAGGAAAAAAGTTATTAATTTTGTTTTTTGGTAGCGGCTTTCATCAGCCACCCTGTACGAACTGGAAGTTTGGTGTGCAAGTTGGTTTCAAACCGGTTGTAAAACGGTTCAGAACCTTATTACAAAAGTATTTAAGCATTAAACTTGATCTAGCTATGTAGGTTGGTGTTATGGAGTTGGATACTATCCCAATTCAATTCCGGATCTGCACTGGATTAAATCGTTTCAAAACTGGTACAAAACCATACATCAGAAATTATCTAGGTTATAATCGTGAAATTTTGAGATTAATGTTGGTGGGTGTAAACTGGTTTTAAACTGGATTTAAAAGCGGTTAAGAAAAATGTTTGAAAAATTTCAATTTAGTTTAAATTTTGGATTGAACCCTTACAAAAGTGATTCAAATCGAACTTCCAAAAACTTTTAAGCTATGAACTTAAAATTTGCTGAGTTGGTTGTTAAAATGGAGTTAGTCATTTTACTGGTTTAAGACCGATTTTGAAATCCAAATCCAACTGAACTGCCTTAAAAGTGTCTCAGATCATTTTTTTCAGAAACTGTTCAACTTTTCAACTTGAAATTCGTTGTGTAGCTTGGTAACACTGAGTTATAAATATTACTGGTTCAAGTACGGAACCGCAGAAGTTTTAATCAGAAAGCCATTTCAAGTCGGTTTAAGCTTGATTGTGAACTCTCTGATAACGGTAATATTTTTTAGAATTTTGTAATTAATCCAAGCCGGTAGGCTCTTTGCCCAAACCCCGCAAGTTCAACAGTGTGACCGTTTGATTTCAAGTGAATTGTGTAAAAATTAATGAAATTTCTCTGCTTAATTATTACCCATAAATCGACCTTTATAGTGATCAAACAAGTAAGTTTGAGCTGACTCAGGGTCACATTAGTTATAATTGCTAATAACTGTAGATCACCAGGTACACACCTTACCACAAAGGAGCCTAGTCAATTGAAAATTTATATATATTCAATTCCGTTTATTCCAACTTTTCCATAAACAATTTTGCATCTCCAAAAATAAACACTTTCTACACACTTTACACAAAAAATGTTCATTCCATTCAACATTTGTTGTCTCTTTTTTCACTTACCCAATGACACACGCGCCGGCACTGCACCTTGATCCAGCCAGAATGATACCCAGGATACAATGACCAACATACAGCATGGTATATAAATTTGTATTAAGTAATATGAGAATTCTCGCTTGAATAGTAGATCGACTTTGAGGCAACTGTATTCACCTATGAGTATACAAGGTATATAAATTGTGTCAAACTCAAAATGTACGGGGGGATGTTTTTGTTTAGCGTTTGGGTTCTTTCGCACGCACACACACATACAGAGACAAGTAAATATAAGTATATACACAGACATATCCAATAATATGGTACAAGAAATGTCATCCAATATAAACACAAAAACTGATTCTTGCTGGGAAATTTTGCCCAAACAAAAAAAAAAAGAAGAAGAAAATGGAAAAACAAAACAAAGAAATCAAATCACATTTATAAACAGTTTCAGTTTTACTTTTGCGAATTTTTGTTATGTACAGAAAAGAGGCAAAGGGGGCGGTTTGTGGGAGAAATGTATGTATTTACAGGTCACAGAGTATCGAGAATAGAAAATTATAAAATCAAATGGAAAACCAAAAATTGCATCATAGGCAAAAAGTATCAACATCAATTCAATTTCTGATATTTTTTCTTGCAACAAAAATCTTAACGGAAATGAAGTTCGACGGCTTTTTGTGTGGTTTTCGCTGCTGGCTTCCGTTGTACGTCCCACGCCCACTAAGTGAGGCCACGCCCCTTTCTTGTGCTTCATTTCCGTTAATTTGTTGGCAAAGCGTTCCATACTCTTCAAGACAAAGTTGTTTGTTATTTAACATTCTCATATTTTTGTTTTATTTTGTTGTTACGGAGGCTTCCACTTGGCCCACGGGCAACATCATCAATCAAACGCAGACGCTGATGCTGACTCTGACGCGGACTCGGTTTCGACTCTGGCTGGGATTGCTGCACATTAGACTTTGTGCATTTCTGAATTCGTATTTAGTAGTTCTCATAATATGATGGAAAAAGATATTCATATATATGTAAATATATGTATAAAATTAATCAAATTTGCCAACCACTACGAAACGTCTAAGTTGTATATTTTATTTATTTATTTATGATTTATGTGGGATAGATGTGAACTTTTTCTTTTTGGGAACAATTCTCAGGCGCATGCTAACATTGTTTTGTGTGGATGATTGTATGAGTTAAGCTAAGGCGACATGGGTTATGGGTTATGGGATGGGTTATCTATTCAGATGGTAATGATCAATGGTTGGATATGTTGGATGGTGATATAGATTTCTGTCTACTAATGTTGGGAAAAACGTGCTGTGTCTTAGGAATAATGTTGGTTCCTATCATATATCCTTGAACTCACGCACACTCTGATGTATCACACAAATCTAATAGGCTTTCCGTATTTGGAATAAGGTGTCAAGGCGGCTTTGGGACAATGCAGCAGCCCAGCAGCACCATGTTTTATAACTTAGGTCGAAAGAATTGGTCATCTCTATCGATTTTCATATAAACCTTAAACTTCTGTGAGCTTAGTACTCTATGCTCAGTACTCGATACTCAGTTCTTGATATTCACAACTCGATACTCATTACTCTTTACTCAGTACTCTATAATCAGTACTCAGTACTTACTACTCGGTTTAAGGTACTAAATACTCAACGCAAGGTATTCAGTTTTCAGTACACTAGCTCCTGCTGACATGGCAAAGACAAAGGCGTACCCAATAGAATTTGTCGCAAAGACATAATTTTTCTCATTTTAGTACCCCAGTTGAAAAAGAGCTTCGCTCCAATAAACAGTATAAATATTGCTACAGCAAATGGCCAAAGCAGCTGACTTTGCAATGACAAAGGTGTACCCAATAGATTCTGTCGAAAAGACCAAACTTTTATACGCTGACGCACGCACAATCACGAAATCTTATTTCAAAACAGCTCCGATAGGTGGTTCAATTATTTTCAAAATTGTCAAAAGCAAGGTAACTACAGCTTAAGCCCTAAATAGCTATGTTTAACAAATGACAAACAATGTTTAATTGTATCAATTGTACAAATTACGATATGTAGAAATATACTCACTCTGAACAAAATTCTTATGTTTCTTCATTCTCAACCTGAAGTGACGCTTTAAGAATGAAATAGTTTATCTTTGAACCATTTTAATGTTTAATAGTTTTAAAACGAAAATTTAATTTCATTAAAACCTGAGACAACATCCTGTCAGATTTAGGCTTAAACCCATTGAATCCCTGGTTTTGATAATAAAGTTGTCCCATATCTTTAATCTGACAACTGAAATCCCAGCGTTTCAGTTAAAATTTATGCAACAATCGATAGTTAAAGGGCACTGTTAAAGGTCTAATAACACAGGCAAGCAAAATGATCTCTTTTGTGCGGTCCAGCCTTCTTTGTATTAAATTCTGTTCCAGTTTTGTGCACTGATGGTCTCGCTTTTTCTACATCAGCTCATGTTTTCAAGATATTGCGGAAAATCCTTTTTTGCTGTATTTTTGGATTTTATTATTAAATTATGGAGGTTACACAGAGCAAAAATATCTGTATTTGTGAGTTTTATGCGACGGTATACATATTAATGCATAGGAGCAGCATCAGCAAGCCCAAAAGCGTCGAAATCGGCCATTGAAGAGTAATTTCCCTCAAATTATGCCAAATTTTTCAAACTTCAGACTACAACTACTTAAGCATGTGGCCTAAATGCTCTTCTATTTTCATAAATTTTGTTGCATTTAAATTAGTTGGATGGACAAAGTAACAGCCGGTTAGTCCCGAAAAAATGAATTCAAATTAATGGCAGGACAACTAGGTAGATTGATACACCAAATGTGTACAACCTCGCGAGAATGACATCAAAATTTTATGAATTGGGCTACGAATGGGCCAAATGAGTTCCGCACTCACCATAATCTCCGGACTAAGCCTTACTATTATGATTTTCCTAATTCAAACAAATGGCTGGCGGAAAGAGATTTCAGTGAAGAGTCTATCTGTTAAACGAATGTATATATATGTTGAGGAAATGTACCATTCTTATTATTTGGAAGAATGAGCAATGAATACAAATACTTGCTCCATTCAATTTGAATTTTTTTAGTTTTAATTTGATTTAAGTGGTTACATACAGTTAAGTGGCCCAAGTGAGAAGACCTTTAAATTAATTTATGTAAAATTTTTTTCACAAATTAAGGCTTCACAACAGTTGACATGCGACTAGCCGCACTCAGACTTAGGGCTTAATATTTTAATATTAGTCTTATCTCTGCACACGTCAAAACAGAAGACAAGGACGCCTCTACAAAAGACGGATTCTATAAGCGCCAGGAACAACTAAACGAGCGTTGCCTCGATCACGACATAAGGATCGTGCTTCGCGATTTTAACACTAAAATTGGGAGAGAAGGAGTTTTTGGCTCGACAGTCGGCCGTCTTAGCCTTCATGAAACAACCTCTGGTAACGGAGAGAGGCTTATAGATTTTGCCGCGGGCAGGAACATGGTCATAAGTAGTACCAGAATTAAGCATCGCGATATCCATAAGGCGACCTGGAAGTCCGCGAACCCAAATTGATCATGTTGTGATCGATGGAAGGCACTCATCGAGTGTTCTAGACGTGCTAACATGAACTCGGATCACCACCTTGTTGCATCCAAAGTACGCGCGCAGCTAAGCCTCACGCTCTAGCACACGTCGAAAGCTAAATGTCGAGAAGCTGTAATCAGGATGATTTGATAAGCTTATATTATTATTATTATTAGTACTATTATTATTTTACAACACATAAAAGGAATCATCTACGACCACATAAAGTAAATATATTTTTTGTACATTTGTTTGACAATTAATATAAGGTCTTTGTGATATCACGTAGTCTTTTAACATTTCCTATCCCCTTTTTGTGTATCAATCTAGTTGTCCTGCCATAAATTTGAATTTATTTTTTGCGGGATTAACCGGATGTAACTTTTTCCATCCAACTAATTTAAATGCAACAAAATTTGTGAAAATAGAAGAGCCTTTCTTCTTCTTCTTCTTTATTGGCCCGATGTTGCATCAGAACCGCTTGACGGTCTTGGGCTCTGCAATGAATGCCCTCCACTCGCTTCTGCATTGTGCGAGCTGGCACCAGTTGTTCACACCAAGGTTGGAAATGTCTTTCCGCACTTGATCATCCCATCTTAGTGGTGGGCGACCCCTCCTGCCTTGTCCTCCAAAGTCAGCCGCCTTCGCTTTGTACGTCTTTTTTACTGGAGCTTCTTCATCCATCCGGATTACATGTCCTAACCAGCGCAGCCGCCGTTGCTTTATGCGCTTGACTAGACTGATATCCTTATAGAGCTCATACAGTTCGTGATTCATTCGAATGCGGTATCCATCGCCAACTTTTAAAGGTCCATATATCCTCCGAAGGATTTTTCGCTCGAAAACGCCAATCGCCTCCTCATCCGCTGCTGTCATTGTCCATGCTTCTGCGCCGTATTGCAGGACTGGGATGATGAGCGACTTGTATAGCGCTATTTTTGTTCTTCGAGAAAAGGCTCTGCTCTTGAACTCCCTACTGAGCCCTTAGTAGGATTGGTTTCCAAGAGTAATTCTTCTTCGGATCTCCAGGCTGATGTAGTTGTCGCCGGTAATCATCGTCCCGAGGTAGACAAAATCCTCTACAACCTCAAAGTTGTACTCCCCCATAGTAACAAATTGTCCAAGACGCGTAGACTTCTTGTCCGTGGATACTAGGTACTTTGTCTTGTCCTCGTTTACCGCTAAGCCCATCAGTTTAGACTGCTTCTCAATCTCTGAAAACGCCCTGCTTACCGCCCGTTCGTTTTTGACGATAATGTCAATATCATCGGCCTATGCGAGTAGCATTAGATCTTTATAAAGAAATGAGCCCGATCTGTTGGCATTTGGGCACTGGCGCAGTATATACTCCATCAGTAGATTAAAGAAGTCACACGATAGGGTGTCACCCTGCCTAAAACCTCTCTTGGTATCAAATGTCTCGGAGAGGTTCTTTCCTATTTTGACGGAGCTTCGAGTGCTTCTCAACGTCATCATGCAAAGTCGAACGTACTTTGCTGGTATACCAAAGGTAGACAGGGCTTCAAAGAACCTTGACCTTATCGGTGTGTCAAAGGCTGATTTATAATCAACAAAAAGATGGTTGGTTTTGATATTTCTCTCATATGTCTTCTCCAGGGTTTGTCGTAATGTGAATATCTGGTCTGTGGTGGATTTACCAGGTCTGAAGCCACACTGATAAGGTCCGATCAGTGTGCTAATAAGCGGCTTTAGACGTTCACAAACAATTCACGACAGAATCTTATATGCGAAGGGAAGGAGACTGATCCCACGGTAGTTAGCGCAAACTGCAGGGTCTCCTTTTTTAAAAAGTGGGCAAATTACACTTAGACTCCAATCTTCGGGCATGCTCTCGTCGGACCATATTCTGCTGATGAGTTGGTGCATGCACCTTACCAACTCCTCGCCTCCAGCCTTAAACAGTTCAGCTGGCAGGTCATCTGCACCTGCTGATTTGTTGTTCTTAAGCCTTTTTATGGCTACACAGACTTCGTGATGGTCCGGTGGATCTATCTCTATGTTGTCGATTGGTGACGTCGCTTTTTCTCCAGAGGCGGTATTGTGTTCGTATATAGAAGAGCCTTTAAGCCACATGCTAAAGTGGTTGTAGTTTGAAGTTTGAAAAATTTGCCATAATTTGATGGAAATTACTCTTCAATGGCTTATTTCGACGCTTTTGGGTTTGCTGATGCTGCTCCTATGATTTTTTTAGGCTGCATTAATGTATGTATACCGTCGCATAAAACTCACAAATACAGATATTTTTGTTCCGTGTAACCTCCATAATTCTTTAAAAGCCAAAAACACTGCAAAAGGGATTTTCCGCGATATCTTGAAAACATGAACTGATGGAGAAAAACTGATACCAGTTTTGGAATCAGTGCACACAACTGAATCAGAATTTTGCATCGAGAAGGCTGGACCAAAACGGCTGTTGGCCTGTGTAATAATCTGGTAATGATACTTTGATACTAAAAACAGTCTCAAAGGCTTTCTTAATTCTTCTCGCTCGGTAAGTCAATGAATTTGATAATATTCTCAGAGGCTTTACAGAGTTTCTTATGATGCCCATGCATGCATGGCTTCCAACTCCTTTTTGTAGAGTTTTGAATCGCACTCTAATCGTTGGTATTTAAACTGAACCGCTTTTTTAAAAAAACTATTTTCTCTATCTGTTAGAATTTCTGTCGAAGTGGAACTTTGCCACCATTTCGTCTCTGGCTTGGAGGGACTTCCTTCTCCAGCTTCTCAAAGTCCCTTAGGCTTACTAAGTAGGTCCTACCTACAAGTAAGCTTGTAAGGTTTTATTTCTGGGGTTATTTTAATAATGTATACTCGACTTTCTGATTAGCTACTTTCGGTTGAATAAAGTTCAAGTAAAAAAGATAATGAAATGTTACCTAGGAAAAAGAGTTGAGCCAAGTTCAAAAATAAAATGCAAAAGAAACAGCGCCTTAAACCAAAACATGAATTTCGGTAGGTACCAAAACCGGAACCGAAATAGGATTAGACTTGATAATTCAAAAACATATCAAGGTAGGCTAAAAAAAAGCCCATATTTTTTGAAATGTTCCTAATATTTTTCTTAGATTTTCAACAATGTTAACAATATACAAATTTCGAACTGGCGTGAAATATTTTTGGGTATTTGGGTGTGTGCACTTTCAGCTTGTAATTTAGGAAGTCTTGATTAAAAATCGTTTTGCTTAATTAATTCAAGTTCTTGCTAAGAGAAAGATTCCAGTAAAACATCAATGATTTTTCAACTGTAGATTAATGGAAAGTTTTTCAAACAATAACCATCTTTTGTGGAAAATGAATCATGCTCAAGCCAAGAAAAATACGTATTAAAATTTGAAAAATAGTCGAACAGAATTATTAACTATGTTTATTTATCTAAATTTTATTTTAAAATTGGTCCATGAAGCATGCTTTGACAGGTTGATACAAAAAAATGCGACAATTTGCTGCTAGAGCCCTAAAACCATTTTAGGGGGTGTTAGCCCACAAACCACTTGGCAAACAGAAACAACTGAAACGAAAAACCTTCTTAGGTAAACCCCCAATCAAATGCCACTGTTTGCTCTATCCGTCGTAAACTATCCTTAATATGCTGACACACAATTTGCCAACTTGTAGAAAAATCTTTTGCACTCTTTGTTTGCCCTCATCATCATCATCATCTTTGTCGCCGTCATCATCGCCATCATTATCGGCGTCTTTGTGCAAGTTTAAACAGCGTCGCAGACAATTTCCTCGATTAATTTACTTTCCGTACGGCTTTGCCATTTTCTTTCATTTTCCGTTTCGAGTCAACTCAGAGAATAGTAAACATTTACTTAAAAAGCGCGCGCAGATTTGAAAGTGCTCATAAAAACTGTAAGGCAAGGTAAACGATGGCAAAGTGTGCATGTGTGTGGGTGTGAGTAACATCGTAAAAACTTGCTTCTTATGCGATTCGGGATATTGATAACGGAGGCGCCCAAACGATATGCTCATTGAAATGGCGCAGGTGTAAACGGCATCATATTGCTTTGAGAGTGTGTGAGTGTATGAAGTGGTTATTGCTATTTTATATAATATGTTCAAGATATTGTGTATTACATGCGTCATTCTTTTCTGTTGCTTAGAAAGCCAAACTTAAAATGTAACTAGATGCATGAAAGCACAAAAATTCTAAGCGGAAAGATTATCAAAATAAAAAGAAACACTTAATTTGTAACACAACTCTGGCAAACACACACAGTCAACGTACCCGTGTTGGTTTTACTGTTACAGTAATCAGTCAAAAACTTCTCCAGTGTGAAGCGAGGTAGGTGTAAATTCTTGACAACTTGTACGGGATCGCCCTCTTTCCAAAGGAACACCAGATCGTTGGTGGTCCAGCCATCTGTGTGAAAGGAAGGGGGTAAGTAGTTTGTGAGTATAAGATATGCGATATTTTGGAATTCTCTTAAATGTCCCTAATGTGGTTCTCATCAATTATACAGATTTATCTATTCCAATTACAATTATTGGTAATCCTAAATGTTTCATTCCAACATATTCATAGATTCAAAACAACAAACTGATTGAATCTTTTTAAGATAGGTCTTATACCCTGTTTATACAAATCAAAAATATGTGATATGATAAATGCCCCCATATAGAATGCGTTTTGGAGTAAAACGGCATTAACTGAAGTGCTGCGCATCATAGTCTTGTCTTTGCTGCGCATAGTCTATTTATATGGTGCTGCTTATAAATAGACTATCGTCCATTTGATCATTCCCAAATGTGGAGGATCGATAAACCCCCTAGAAAGACATCCCTTTATGTGTGCAAAATTAAAAATTGTACTTTGTAATTATTTTTGCTTTCTTTTATTTGAAAATCAAACTATCAGAGTTTAGGAACGTTTTTAGCTGTCCGTCTATTTATAAAGTCGGAAATTGTTCCTCTCGCTCGCGTAAGAGTTCGCCTTTTGAAAAGGTTATTAACACATTGTTTGAACCCCGCTCGTAGTCCATGCTGATTACTGATTAGTCGCACTTGCCGAAATGGACATGCTTAAAAACTTAGTCCCACATAAGAGCGTGGATACAACGCATCTTTTCGTTGGAAATGGGCTCGCTTCGTCAAAATTTGGTCTTAGTTTACCGACCAAAAATACATTCGACTCCAGCTCCATATTTGTTTGTTAATCGCGTAAAATCAAATTTGATAACTTTTAAAATGATACAGAGAATTCGTACATGTAATATTTGAGGATACTTTGAAATCTTTTCGCAGAGAGTAAAACTCAATTTAAAATTGTTTGATTTCTTAATTTCATGTTCAACCTACAAGCAATTTTTCTGATCTGATGGTATCTGTTAAGTTTTCACATGGTACCTTATCGGCGTACACCCGATGTACATTACATCCTATAAATACAAAAGAATCCATTCCGACAGGTTTCGTCTAGATACCATTCAAGCGGGGGGAGGAAATATCTTACAAACCACAGACAGACGAAAATGACTATGTCAGCTCAGCTATTAATGCTGATTAGAAATATATTTTATTTTATTTTTTCGAAAATTAGTTTGTTAAGCTGCCTTTACACTTGTCTTATATATCTAAAGAGAATCTCTGACGATAGTGTAATAATAAATCAAATATGTCTAAATATTTAGGAAATTTAGCCTTCTTTGATGAAATAGAACAGGTTCTATTTGATAAGAGATTCTCTTTAGAGAAATTTAACTTTTGGGTTGCACATAAACCAGCTCACATAGTCGCTAGTATAGAAGTCGCTAGTATAGAAGAGCTGCTCAATTGGGGTTGGCTGCTAAACAGCAGAAACAAATTGTCATTGAAAAACAGGGTACTTATATTCAAAGCAATCATTGGACTCGGATGGAGATACGGCCTGCAAGTATTTGGTATTGCAGCTACAACGCATCTATACAAGAAACGTGTCCTCCAAGCCAAAGTACTGCGCAGACTATCGGGAGCGGGCTGGTACATGTGCACGAGAAGGCTGGAACAGGAACTAAATATCCCAATGATAGGCGACGTAATTGCTAAAAAAATCTGCGGACTACATTGAGAGACTCAGAGGACACCCAAATCGGCTAGCAAGGCAACTACTTTGCAGAAGAATATTAAATGGTGTCAGAGCCAGAAGAATACTTTTGAGAATCTTCCCTTGGCAACTTCCAAGACGACGTATCTGAACTTGCCATAACTTCTAACGTCTATCACTAATATAACACCAATCCAAACATCAGTTGTATTATACGAACATTAAACTTTTCCTGTACATCGTAAATTGCTGACGAAAAAGTGACAAAAAAGATGTAACAAAAAAAAAACATATAAAAAAAATGGAGAAGTTTGGCCACCAACTATGTCGAGATATATGACAAGTGTAAAGGCAGCTTAAGTTTCTATATTCTTGATTCAAGAATGATTATCAAAAACAAAAAGTAATACTTTTTATAGACTACAAAGCTTAAATATGACTTCAATCTTACTTTCAGAAGGCAACGATTTAAAAACTTATCTCCGACATGTTGACGCTCCTTCGGATTTTCTAAATCAGCGGTGGGCACGCCGAAATTTTTTTTATCGGCAATTGGCGTCAGCCAGTCTTATAATAAATTGCGGCTCAGTTAACTCGCTTCGAAGTGTGTACAACAACGAAGGCCATGCGAAACGGAGCCCGGCGCCTGCAAGACACACACACAGAGGGCGAAACAGGTGGCAGCGCTGCCTCATTGTGCATTGTGAACGTCGCGACGCGCCCATCTCTGATTTAGACCGATCAAGACACGCTGATAACGGTTGCATTTTCTGTTGTTGTTGTGCAGCTCCCAAACTCAAATTTCGTGCCCAGGCTTTCTAAACATGAAGAAATATTATTTTGCATATTTAGCAAAATGAATTAAGGTAAAGAAGCACGACAGAATATTGAGAATACGTCTTGTAGAGGAAATTGGATACTAACACATATAAATTTGCAAACCCTGTGAAAGAAATGAAGTCTGATAATAGATAGGAATTAGGTGCACTATTTCAGGAGATGTACGGAATCACATGTTTTAAAAGGGTTGACAAGTCCTTATGCGGATTGATGTAATCTTTCATCAATCCGGCATTGTGGTCTCCCTTGTAGAGCGAAACTTAATTTAACCGAAAGTTGAATAAATCGTAGCTTTAGGAATAGATTCAAAACTATACCGAACCGAATGTACACCGGCTTAGCCAAAAAGGGGTACTAAGGTTTGGTTCAGTTCGTTTAATAATAGGAATGCATCTCAGAGCTACAGAAAATTCTTTTCGCTTTCTAACAGCACATGAGCATTAAAGCAAAGCCAAAGTGTTTCTAGCTATATTAAATACTGTGACGAAAGAAATTTTCTGTCGTTCTGAGTACTGGGCTTAAGTTTGGAATAACACTTTCAACTTTTAGGAACCACAATTTTTCGGCAATGGGGAAAAGTCGTTGGTGTAAGCGAGTCAGAGTATGCTTGAATTTTGCGCACAATGTTTTTAAAGAGTCTGAGGTGATACACAACATCGACTCTTGTCCATTAACAAAAAATTGCTATAATAGTTGTGTCATTCCAGTCTTACCCACCCTATTGCTTGATGCTTTGCTGTTAACCACTTGGGTCAACTAGACCTGGGGTGCCCAAGCCTATTCCGCAAGCCGCAAGAACTCGTTGTTTTTTTGCGCAAAGGAATAGCTCGCAATTATACGGGGCACGCTCGCCATAAGCCTGCATAAAGCAACAACAAATTCATATGCGTGCTCTCCTCTTTCTTTCCGAGCTAAGGTTTTGTTCAGAGCCGGCCAGCCATAGCTACCAGGAGCCGAAGCTAGTCGTGCTCTTTTGCTCATTTCGGGCACCCCTGAACTAAACTAACACAAATTCCATTTTTGCGGGCAATGTGTTTTGATCGCCAGCCCCTTTGAGTAACTCTTCATCCTATACTCTTCCTTAATATAAAAACTAATACTAAAATAACAATTATGGTCCATCTTTTATACTCACAACTTGCCATGCGTAGTGAACAGATTTGTCTATCCAATGGATACAGCTTGAGATTCATTGGGCAGGCCAGTGTGAGGGATATACGTATACTATATAGCACTGAGCCATTGGGAAAGATGCGTATATATACATTCGGCATGATGATATTATGAAAATGTCCCTCCTTCTCGTTCGAGAAGAACAAATCGGGCATCCACACACGATTTGCCTCCGTCAAGGTGAGATATTTAAGGCGACCTGGAAAAATAATCAAATTTAAATCAAATTAATTGGATTTTCCGTTTCCCACTCACCCTGTATATCATCGAACTTGAGTCGCTCATCCGTCCACTGTTCACGGAAGGTTAACTGTACGCTGTACTCCTGCAGTTCGGTGTGGTGGTGATGGTGGGGCGGAGGGGGGAGGAAATTCTCATTAGTAGACGAAGTTAACAAGCTTTTCAATGATAGATTTCTTTCTCAATTCAATTTGAACTACAATGCAAATTTCGCTTTGCCGGATTCAAAATCAGGAATTTCTTTCAAAGTTTATTTTTTGTTCATTTTTTTTCAAGGGGCTTTTCAATTTTGGGTGGCTTTACTTTTAGAGAAAATTGTTTAATTTGGTTTTTTTTTTTTTTTTTGAGGTATGAAAAGAGCGAGCAAGGCGTGGCATGGCGAGGCGAAGTTTTCGTTGTTGTATATAAAGCTTGACTTTTTTTTTTGGGTTTGGGGGGTATGTTTTCTGCTAGTTAGTTGAAAAGGTTCGTAGCATTTGGTTGTTGTTGTTGTTGTTTTAGTTTATAACTTGTCATCTCTAATAAATATTTCATATTTGCTCCAAAATGCAACAAAATGCGAAAGCATGCATTGTCCAACAACTCGTACGTGTTGCATACCAAGCATTCACAGCAAGCGCACAACGTGACAGAAAAGCAAAAAAAAAAGAAGAAGTTGACAATAGTAAAGGTTTAAGGACAGCAGCAAAGCAAAGCGAATCGGGCAGAGGCAGCAGGCAAAGAAAAAGCAACGAGAAAAATGCTGTAACATGTGTAGCAATACCTAAAACTATTTCAGTTATACGAATAAATACCTTAACAAATACCTTAACCTTTCACTTCATGCTGAAAATATTGATCGAAACATTTGATTTTTAAAGAGACGATAATCCCAAAAAGTATGCTATGAAAAGTTGACGTCTCAAGTTTTGTATGCAAACGCAATCTGAAAAATCTTTAAGGCTGTGTTTTCATATTTTCAATGTAAATAGCTTGGCAATGGACACGGTTGGTACATGTTGCTATGTCGAACGATACTTTTTGTGTGAGTACACTAAGCTGCATGTGTCGATGTGTATCAGTGAGACCTGAAACATTAGATCCCATTTCAAGATTGTAATATATTTCGCTTGTCTCTATTTTACAAAATAACGATTTTCAGATTTGCACTGCTTGCTTCAACGTATCAGTCAGTTTTTGTTTGACTGAAACCAGGCTCCAAGTTGGCAGCACAAATTAGATCGCATTCTCTAAATTGTGTATATAAAAAAGCAAGCTGAAAAGAAATTTTAGTATACTGCTTTGTGGCTTCTTTCGACTTTAAAGCTTTTCTTTTTGATAAGTGTTTCTACAACATCAACTGTTAAATGTTTTGCAATTACTGGGATCGTCTTCTTTTTAACTTTCCAGTTGTTACCTGACACTTTTGCTGGTTTCTCGAGTTTAAGAACTTAATCTAATTTCCTTAGTATTTCTTTATAAAATGTAAAAAAAATGTTAAATTGTTCATAGCATACTCTTCGGATTCATTCAAATGGAAAACAGATCACACATTTCATGTAAAAAGTATTAAAATAGTTTCTAGATGATATTTGCATGCCCAAAGAGATGTTTAGACACTATCAAGGCATGCGCAAGACACCAACAGGTAAATACATAATTGAAAAATGAAAAACAGTACGGAAAACCAAATCAAATCGGGGGTCTTGAGTTAAACATTCAACAAAACCAAAATCAAATGGCATCAAAACAAAAATTCCTATTAAAGCCTATGTATTTAATGATGAATTAAACTTTAGCATTTATTTCGCTTCGATGGCGCAACACAAAAACTCAAAAAAAGAAAACAAAAAACACGACACAAACAATTGTTTGTAAACACTTTTCAATTAGGCAAAGTGGAAACGAAATAAATTTGAATAATTATTACAAATAATCGGATTTTATTTATGGCTTAGTCAGAGTTGTTTGTGGCAGCCGTTGGCTGTCAGTGCCGCATGATGCCAACGGAAACCCAACTGACCGAAACTGGACAAATGAATATGGGGTGAACGATACGACGTTTTTTATTTGTATTTTTTATTTTAGCATGTTTGCTTATCTTGATTTCTCTTTTAGTTTTGTACTTACAGTTAGACCTGTCAAAGCTATAAAATATTTGCATACTTTTTCATGTGTGGTAAGCATTTTTTTGTGGTTGGTAGAGCTGATGGCAATAGTGAAACAAAAACCAAAACAAAACTAAAATAGCTTTAAAAATCGATGAGAGGCAAAAATGAAGTGAATTGAATTTGAATGAGCAGTGGTGTGGTGGGTTGGTTTTTTCCTAGAGCTAACTTAAAGATGACTTACGTGTTGTTAGCTTAACTTAAAGGCATCAAGTTACATTATTTTAGCAAAAAGCAAAAAAGTTGTGGTTGAAAATTAAACAAACAATAAGGACTAGCTTGCTTGAGGCGCTAGCCCGGTGTCGAACCCATATCAGTTGTTTTCTTTAAAGTGAAACCCCACCTGGCCTGGCCGTGACTCTTTAAAAAAAGTTATAAAAAAAGCTTTTAAGCAACCGTGAGCTATAAAAACCCTACTAAATTTTAAGGTTCGATTTCGGAGTTAAGTTGAAGATTCTTGTGTAAGTTGTAGAAGCTCGGCTTTTATTCAAAAGAGACTTCGTTAAGTCTCCGCTCTCAATGCTATCGTGCCTAGACCAAAGTTTGGTGGAGTTAATAGAGCCAACTATTCTTTTCCTGTTTTCTGCTGTCAAGGAACAAACCCTTTTAAGTCAGAGCTGATTTAGTACTGAGCCTGTAATTTTTTGATACAGCCTAAAAATCTTGAATAAACAAAGACCCAAATTCAAATTAGAACGAATCGAATTACTTTAACTAAGGGTCAAGCGTCAGTCAAGTGAGCTTGCTTCGCTAGGAAGTAGCCAGTTTTCTATAAAGGATGGGGAAAATGGGCTACTCACACAAGTAAGCGAATGGATATCTTGCACTACTTTGTTTACTGAAACCCCCACATGTAACAAGTGTGAGATATGGCGAGATAATCACGGACAAAATTGAGTAAGCTACTACAACATATCCCACTGTTTTCATAAATGTGGCACACGTGAAAGGGAAGGTTTTGTAAATAAACGAATAAAGGAGCTCAGTAGATCGCTAAGGCTCTAAAGGGGGCAAGCTACAACTGAGTTTGATCGGATTACAGTGAGCAGTTAGAATTTGGGTATGTTGTTCTAAAAATCACACCGATGAAAAAACCCAAGAACATTGGGCTTGCATGAGCATAAACTTGATCAAAAACTGTGTAAAAATGGGTTTTCTCATTTGTAGTTCTCACTTTAAGAACATCTTTTTGAGTAAGCAATAACTTGATTCGAGTTGATATTGTTCCGTTTTCTAGAACATTCTAAACTGAATAGGGAAAAAATTTGATTGATTTTGGATCTGACCATAAGCAGATACTCACATTTTGGGGCTTTGGAATAGGAGGACATCATATCTCTTTGGATTTACAAGCAAAAAGCATCGCTGTACAACAATTTCAACGGCCCACCCCACCCAACTTGGTATATGTAAGTCTATTAGAAAATAAACAAAAAAAATTCTTTTCTGGGAGTCGAACAAAGGTCCTTTTACACTCAATGGACAACTTATGGAATGGCATATTAGCTTGCGCTTTCAGTTTTGTTAGTAAAAGAGCGAGTGTGTGCAAGCGAAAAGAATAGGAAGGCAACGAAAGGTAGCGGAAAAACGGCTGTTGAAATACTCTTGCAAAGATAATATTCAATAATTTCCTCTTAATTGTTGTATTTATTTGTTGTATTTATATTTGACTGTATTATTATTACAAATATTATTAAACAACGCAAGGTTTGCACTATATCTTTAAATTTCCTTAAGTCTTCTGAATATATTGAAAAGGGTATACAGATGACGGAAATTATATAAGAAAGTGTGGAATGCGCGCGTTGATGGTCGGTTGCTAGAGTACCCTCTCATTCGCATTCGTTTTCGTTAACGAACATCTGGTGCACCCATACAAAAACAAGTGTACTTGACGCGACGTGACAAACAAATCTCCACCTTGTGGCATTTTGATATACTGCGATAGGCATCTTTGGGAGTTCTAGAGTCTTTTGTGGAAATGTGCTCATTTCAAGCACTTTTAGAACATTTGTTTGAGAAAGTTTGGTTCCTGTTTTGAATTGGATTTTTCCCTCTACCAATATACTGCTTTCGATTCAGTCAAACTATCAAGAAGTGTCGCAGGTCGATACATTTTCTTAACTCTCTTTCTGGGCCTATTTAGTTAATTTGAAGAACTGCAATATAAGATAACAGCTTCTTTTCAGTATGGAAAATGGAATTCCAGTTAACATGCGCAAAATAAGAGAGCATCAAAAAAATTTGTATCTATCTTCTGAGTTTGTTTAAATGGCTTTCAGCAAATCTGGCTTTTGGTCCCTTAAAACCAGGATTAAATTGAGACAATATGTTCTGTTCCATTAATGACTAAAAATTTAACAGAAAGTTGGAATTTTTATTTAAGTTCGGTTGGTCACTAAGTCCAATGTTTTGTTTTGGATCTTGGTTTGTGACTTCAAAATCTTTACTTGCTGTCCTGGCTCGCGTTAGTATTTTAAACACAAAATGAAGAAGTGGAGCTTTCATTACAATTGCCATCTATCCAATCTTCATGATAGGCTTAGCTCTATTTAAAATTTTGCAAATTTCGTAATTTTGTGGACCTTTCGATTTTCACCATCTATCATGATAATCAGTCGTGTTCATGATAATATATGCTCATACAAAATTTGAGTTTATTTCGCCATTTTTTAGAGCTTTCGATCTTTACCTTCCATCTATTTACCGGCTATCATGATCAAAACTCATGTAAAATTGTAAAAAGTTCGCGATTTGTTTCAACGTTGGATCTACACCTCCTATTTACCCGTCCATTTAACCGCCTTCATGACACTCTAAGTTCATATATGAATTTAGCAAATTTCATGGTTTATTTTAAGCCGATTGGCCTACACCTCCTATTTACAGGTTTACAATTGTCAACTCTTCTTCACAATAATCTAAGCTCATAATAAAATTTAGTAAATTTCAAGATTTTGTTGACCATTCCTATCAAATATACATTAAAAATTTCATAAAAATCGGTCGAATCGTTTAAAATTGTAACTTTAAATATTAAAGTAAATGTCTGTACCTGTTCCTGATCTAAGCCGCTGAAATTTTTACAGTATGTTCATGTCGATCAGGAAAGTGTCTAAAGCAGGCAATCCACACACGAATTTCTTTTCTATGCAAATTCATCGAACAAGAATTTATTTGCCCACTAACCAGGCGAACATTTCTCACGAACTTCATTTGCTATTAAATCTCAACGAGTAAACATGAAAATATGGCAGCGAAAACTGACACAATCATGGCCTAGATGGCGATACAAATTAGCTTAAAGCATTATTTGATCATTTGGGGGGGCATTCAATAAATTCTAGCAACAAGTCTTTGCTCATTTGGGCACGTGTTCGCTCTACAAATATTTTTAGCAAATGATGTTCGTGCAATTGTTCCCATTCATTGACGAACATGTTAGCTAGATGGAAACATTTCATTTCTTTGCGAACAAAACATCGAACTCAAAAATCTGACACGAACACTTCCACTAACGACGAACATTTCGTCGAACAAATTTGTTATCTATTAGGCATGTTCTCAACTTCAATAGTTTTTTAAATTAAATCGAACTCAATTTCGCGTTGGTTTTGTTTTCGTGCTGCTAATTCCGAATGAATTAAGAATTTCGATGAATGAGATTGGCATTAAGAATGAAACCACAAGTTCAAGCGAATCCAGTGATCGGCGCCTTTCTATCTACTGTTTATATAAAAGTGCTCAGCAGCAGCGCAGTCGACTCAGCGACAGTATACGCACGTCGCTACCCTGATTCGCTAACAATACCGTCGTGCAAAATGAACTTCTAGAGCAGCGATGGTCACAGGTAGCCCACGGGGTCGAAAACATTTCGCTGTTTACACATACACGTGCCGAACGCATGCCGAAGCTGAGGCTAAGAGAGTAAACAGGTTTTTAGTCGCTGGCTAGCCATCGATGCGGTCAGATCAAAGCTGGTTCACGGCGCTATTTTTCGCACACTCTCGTTGAGCAACGCTGCACTAGACACATTAGAGAGAAACCACAAGTCCAAGCAAAACGATCGAAAATGGAACTGACGAAATTGCGAGAGAGGCTGACTTTTTCGTTTTGGCAGGTACTACCTAATTCTGGTAAATCAATTAACGTCTTAAATGCAAATCAAAAATTTATTTAACATTTCTAAATTGATTACCGAATTAAGGAAAATTCACTTTATGTGTAGCAACTGTTTGGGTGCGTAGTTTGGCAATTTCTTTTCATTCCACCGACCAACAGCAAATACTTTCGCGAGAATTCGAATCAATTCCACTTTCGACACAAATCTTTGAACCGGTTCGAAAGCGATTCAAAATGGTTCAAAGGTGATCAGACATGACTTTTTCTGACTACCACTTGTTGCAATCGAAGAAGAAAACAAAATTTGTTTCGGTTCTTGGATCGGCTCCAAGGACGGAGTCCGCATGCGCCATAAGGGCGCGTGCACAAATGCTGCCGAAACATGAACTGACGGCAGACCTTAAGGCTTATCCTGACAAAACAAGCGCTGGATTGATCTTTAAAACTCAGTTGTAAGCTCAGCTTTTCGGAATCAATCAAGCATGTTTGTTTATTTCTGATAGATGATAAGATATCATGGTCAGCCGTCAGTTCATCATTCAGTCGCAGTGTGCGTGTGCCCTTTAAGATGGAGTATTTTACTGTGTACCATCATCTGTGTACCGTCATCTTCAACAGCTACTATCGTCAGCTGTGAACTGAGATGCCATACAAAAGCTTCTCTTACTTTTCTATGCGAACTCTGTTTTGTACCTTAAAAACAATTACGATTCCCCATCCAAGCCGCAAACCGAGTTTTTTACAGATCATGAAGGCAGTGTTAAGGCCAATTTATCCGTCGTTCCTATTTCAGTTTTTTCCACCCAAATGAAATATCCCAAAAATTTATGGTACAATAATTATGTTACAATAGTTTTGTGTGGTTTGCTTGCTTATATAATAAATAGTAATAATAATAATAATAATAATAGCATTTAGTGTATATTTTACAATTTATTTACTGGCATTTTTACACACGCACACATACATACACGAATGCATACATACAAAAGTTTATGTAATTTATTTTGAATAGACGAAGCCTATACATAAGGATATACATATTTGTACGTGTATTTTTGTTTTACACTCGTCACTCACATCAGACATACATAAAATTTAAGTGTAATTGTAATTAGACACGCACATTGAGAGCAAAGTGAGTAAAGCATTAGTTGTAGTTGTTGTTGTTGTAGTTGTGTTCTTTGTTGGAGCCAGGACTCACCATTTTATAGTCATCGATTTTTGATATTGAGCGTAGAAACATGTTGACTTGTACAATTGTGGCCAAATTTGCTAAAAATCAATTTGCTTTTGATGAGAAATACTGCGTTGCCTTATTGACTTTGACTTAGGTAACTAACTAGGGATGGCTTAAAATATCTATTAAATATATATTCATTAAAGTTTTGATGAATTTGATGTGTGCACGAAATGTTTTGTGGAAACAAATTCAAATTGAAAAAATTAGGTAAAATAAGAAAAACACAAATCAAACGCAATTTGGTCTGGAGAAAAATGTCTGCATGGATCTCACATTGAAGTATGAAATTTTGTTGTTTTTATTCTTTAATTTTCGGGGGTTGTTTTTGAATGAACAGAAATTTACCAAATTGTTGCCCTATCGATTTTTATTTAGCTATTCTTTTTCTTTTTTTTTTTGCTTGGGAAATTTTAAAATGCATGCCACACATTTTCAATTAGTTTTACCTTTTGATTAAGCTTCAAATATTCATTTAATTATATATTGGGGTCAAACAAAAAGTTGTTAACTTGCACACACACACACACGTACAAAGCACACGAAAGAACTTAACACTCGACATTTGTATTTGTATAAAATGTTAACTAAGTACATTGATTAACTTTAATTAAATTATTTAGCAATTAGTTTTGTTATAATAATAAAATTAAGATAAAAATCGTCTGAGGATTTTTGTTTGTTTATTTATTACATCTTTAGTTTAACAGACAGAGAGACAGAGAGAGAGAGAGAGAGAAGGTGTTAATGAAAATTAGTCTAAATTTATGTTGACAAAATAATAATTCAAAAAGTTAGACAGAAATGTACATACATGGAAACACAGAGACAGAGAGAGATCCAAAAAGACATTTTCTTATTTTCGTTGATATTTATACATTTTCGGTTATTTCCAAAACAAAGAAATTAATTCATCCAATGCATAAACTAAATCTAATTTGAAATGCTAATTTGGTGAACCGAAAGCCAACAAAAAAGTTTCGAATGAATTAAATAAAACATATCACATCGATAGTCAAACAGTTGTTATGTATTTTAAATACCAATATGAAATATCGTTT
This sequence comes from Lordiphosa magnipectinata, assembly GCA_037044535.1. Lineage (NCBI taxonomy): Eukaryota > Metazoa > Arthropoda > Insecta > Diptera > Drosophilidae > Lordiphosa > Lordiphosa magnipectinata. The sequence goes on along the minus strand of JBAMBO010002308.1, from coordinate 161,579 downwards.
AATATATATGTATGTATAGCATAGAAATATGACAAACTCATATTTATTTATAATTTGAATTCAAGTGTTTGTCGTTCGCATAGCCCTGACACAAGGAGAAGGAGAAGAAGAACAACCTAACCCATAGGGAGCAGAGCTAGCTAGAAGAGTAGTGACAGAGTGTGGCAGAAAAGGGGTCTGGAAACATCTCATTTCATTTTCTGACACCCCAAAAAACCTGTGAACTTGATTTGGATATTTTTTGTTGTTGTAAGCTTCCTCCCACTTACCATGGTTACATCATCGATTTTTGATATACTTCTAACGAATATGTTGACACGCACAACAGCGGGACCATCTGAAGTAGTAGGATAATAGGTACATGATAGATATGCACACAATTTGCAACCGAAAAAAAAAAAACAAGATGAAAAATATTGTTGGCCCCTTTACACTCAAAGAAAAAGAAAAGAAAAAGGCAAAACTATGGACAGGCAAGAGCTTGCACTTCTTACTGAAAAATGTGTTGCTTTTAATTGTTTAAATGGCAGCTAGACACATATGGAACTATTAAAATTTATCTATGTACTGTTTCAAGCACCTCCCCTTTCTTTCAGATTTGACAACATGTTCTATCTGGTATGTAATACATAGCTTGTGGCCGGTTATGATGCACCTACTTTGCTGGAGGCCTGGGTTTCATCACATTTCGGAACATCAAATTAAAAATCCACTTATTAACGTAAGCTGTGAAGTCAGTAGCAATGAAAAGACTTTTAAAACTTTGCATTTCGGATTCGGAAATTAAAAGCACAGAAGTTATGGGATGGCGAGCTAAGCTAGACCTTGGCTAAATAAAAAAAAATTACACATTTTAGTTTAATATAATAATTTTTTTATTCAGGTCTACATTCCATTTGTGAAAACTTATTGGGCACAATCATTGGCAAGTTTCAGAACCAATTTTTTGTTGTTTTGTAACCCTCCAGCTTGCCATTACGCAGTATTTTTATAAACACATTTCTACTGTTCTATTTTATCAAAGAAGGCTAAATTTTCTAAGTATTTAGAGATATTTGATTTGCATTTACAGTATTGTCAGAGAGTCTCTTAAGAGATATATGGCAAGTGTAATGGCAGCTATACTGCCATGTTCCGGTTTTCACTAAAGTGAATTCAAATTTTTTACATGTTCTCTTTTTTATTAATCAATCAAGGAACTCCGTATCAAACCTTTAGTTTCTACCAGGGCTGCAAACCCAACTTTGAACCCAACCGGTTCGAACCCGGAATTCCGGCTTTTTTTTACTGTGAACCAAACCCTGAAACGAACCACGAGGACGAAAATAGATGAACCCGAATCCGTTCGGAACCCAAGCTTTTGGGTCGGTGCAAAAAAAACATTATACAAATTAAAATTTATTTGGATACCCTTCTATGTACGTAACAGCAGAGTCGACAATAAGAAATACACCAATACGGAAAGTCGGTCAAGCCAGACTATGATATACTTTGCACATGCGAAAGTGAATATATGTATACACTATATAGGGTGAGAGATGCTTTGTTCTGGCGGTTACATACATTTGCACAAATATTCTTTGTACCTAAATCAGACACTAAATCAGAGAACACTGGCACACATTTTTCATCTTATTCATATACATATCGAAAAACTTCATTGCTAGCTTGCCATGAAGCTTTGCCTGCTTCGACAACAAACAAAAACTTCATGAGGAACTTCATGAAGTTTGCTTCATCGTGTAAATGCAGACTTACAATTTATCTAGTCGTCAAGTGTATACTTATTGCATTGTTATTTTAAATATATTGGGATAAACGTGCAACGAACCAAGGTTCGAACCAAAACTAACGCCCACAATTCTCGAACCACAAATTTCCGAACCGTAACCGTTGTTAAATTTTGGTTCGAACCAGTAAACCTGAGGTTCCGAAAATTTCTTAGGGTTTGCAGACCTGGCTTATACTTATTTTTTACTCGACGAATTCTAATAAAAACGTTTTAATCTAACTAACCCAATCACTTGGATACAACAGCACATTTCAAAAATTTGAACTCGACAATTTTTGTCGAAAGTGAAAACCGGAACAGGCCTGATGGTAATATTTCTTTCTGGCCCCATAAACTATATACTATATCTTTTTGATCAGGACGACGGGCTGAGTCAATTGAGTTTTGTGCGTCCGTCTGTCTATCCATCTATCTGGCCGTCTGTATGTCTGTCCTCCAGTCCACCTGTCATCCGTCAGTCTGTCTATTTCTACGCGAACTAGTCTCTCAGTTTAAATGCTATCAAGCTGAAATTTTGCACAGCCTCTTCATTTACTGAACAATGCTAATATGTCAGAACCGTTCGGATCCGATGACTATATCCTATAGCTGCCATGGTAACCATCGGTCCAAAAAGAGGTCTTTGTGAGAAGAACTTGTTGGTTTTTTAATGTTAGCGTCCCAAAACTCGGTAATTATTAATATTATATGCTTTCCAACAGATTTGCAAAATTCGATCAAAATCGGATAACTATATTTGATGGCTTCATCGAACCGAGCGGTCGGAAAATGGATCTTAGTCAGAAAAACTTTTTTGTTTCAATGTAAGCCTCTCCAAACTAGGCCATTATTAATGCTAAGCGCTTTTAAACAGATGTGCAATATTTCATAAAATTCGGATGGCTATATCTTATGCCTGCCATAGGACCAATATGTAGGAAAATGGGTCTGAGTAAGAAAAAATGTTTGGTTTTGAATTTTGGCCTCCCCAACTCGGCTAGTGCTTTCAAACCGATTTGCAAAATGTAATCCTATTCGTACTACTATATCTTAGAGCTGTTATAGGAACCGTCGGTCGGAAAATGGGTCTCTTTTTGTTTTCAATGTGTATTATTATTATTATTATTATATGCTTTCAAGCAGATTTGCAAAATTTGGTCAAAATCGGATGACTATATCTTATGACTCCAAAGAACCGATTGGTCTAAAAAGGATCTTAACTAAAAGTTGAATGGATCTTAGTGAGAAAAACTTTTTTGTTTTCAATGTTATCGGTTTTAAGTTCCGTGATTGATAATATGAAAGGTTTTCAAATAGATTCGCAAAATTTAATCGAAATCGCATAACTATCGGTCGGAAAATGGGTTTTAATTGAACAATTTTTGGATTTTTTAATCTCTTATTTCAAAACCAACACTTACTAGGGTATAAATACTTGGGCACAGACAAAGCTAGCTCGGCCTTCTTTTTTTTTAAGCTCCATTGAATATTACTGTATTATACTTCTTTAAGATTCGTTTGGCAATGGCCAATGGCTCTCATTGGAGCTCAGTGAAAAACTATTTGTTACAAGGCCGCTTAAGATAGGCTAATTGCTCATTTGCTACATTTAGTGAACGACCATTAACGTCCATTTGATACCACAATGCACTGAGCAAATGGTTAAAAGGCTTTCAAACAAGCTTTTAAAGCCATTGCTTCACGCTTTGAACAAAATGACAATCATTTACTTTCTTTTTTTTTTTAATCAGACAATGTCCTATTTTTATCCTTTTTTAAACTTGCTCTTTGATCTGAGATATTTTCCAAACGTTCAGCTTTCTACTGCTTCTTAACTGCCATCGAAACAATCAGTTGCATTTAATGAGAAACCCCGTTTGGTTTCCAATGGTTAAGTCCGATCAAAATCGTAACTCCATTTAGCCTTATAAAAATCTCGACCTGCCAATTGTTATTCCTCAATTTGAATTTCGAAATATTTCGTTTCTTTTTTTCTGTGAGTGTAAAAACTTAAAATGACCAAACAAAATATAATAAAAAAAAAAAACCACGAGGGCTGTCTCTATCACTCGTTTATGCACATATGTATGTATCTTTCACATATATGCGTTTGTCTGTAATAAAGTTTTATTTTATAGCTCTTCCTTGTTATTGTTGTTTTTGGTTTCCTTGCGGTGCTTACTTACTACATAAATACTACCCGGAAGTTGTTTTCCGTCTTAGACTAAGCTAAAGTTAAAAAGAATATTTTTGTCCTGCTGTTTTTGTTTATTATTTATATACCTAAAGTTAAGCTAAAAATTTATGTACAATACTAAAAGTTGCGTTGTTTTGTTGGGTCTATTAAAATGCTTATGGGCGCCTTCAAGGGGTTGATCGATGGAGGGGTGTGTGTGTGTGTGTGGGTGATAGGTGGAGAATATGCATAAATAAATTGAGAAATTAAACAGAAAAGAGCCAGCGTATTGCATTGATTTTTGGTACTAATTGAAATGTTTTTATAGTTGAGAATGAATGGAAAAAATCGACTACAAATTTATGTATTGTTTATTTATATATATATATATAAATATATATGCGTGTCAGAGTGAGTGTATGTGTGTTAAATATTAATGTGGCTCTTGCATAATTAATGAAGTCATTGGCTGTGGCAAAAGTCAACATGACAAAATTGTCAAAGAAATTATTAACTGTGAAACGAAATCAAAACTTGATTTTAAATAAAGTGGAAAATAAATGAAATCATAAAGCGTTCATTTAATGGGAAACACATTTTTATTGATTTTCGAAATGGGGAAATTGAGAGCAAAGTTGAAATTTTTTTTTTGTTCGGGCCCCAAAAAGTAGGCAACACATTTTGCGCTATATTGTTTTCTAGCTGTGTGGGTGTGTGTGTGTGTGTGTGTGTATGTGTGGGGGAGTGAGTGTGCAAGTGTGTATAAATAACCAAAATACACATACAAAACAAAAGTCTTTTATAGAGTTTAATTGGAGATTACAGCAGTTAAAGTCAGGAAGAGAGAGAAATTGTTTAAAACCAACTTCAAAACGCCAAAAAAACAAACAAATATTGCTCAAGTGTTGTATAAGTAGGTGTATATTTCAAATGCTACTAGAAACATTCTTTTTGTTTGGTTTTCTTGTCGATGCGATGAGATGAGCGAGCAGGGTAAGGGGTAGTGGGGGGGGGGGGGGAGGGAGGGGCTTAAGGTATTTCTATTATTTTGATCCTGGCATCAAACTTACCATTTTGATATCACTAATCGTCATTATACTGCGTACGAATAGATTGATTCTGACTATGGCGGGACCATCTGGTATAGAGTTTGAGTTTGGTTTTGGTTTTAGGTTAAATGGGCTAGCAAACAACGCGTTCTAAACTAACTTAGTCAAATTACTTACATAAGCTAAATAGTTTATGCGATTAATCATTGATTCTTTTTTGTTTTTCTGTTTTACCAATTAGCTTATATGCTCACCTGTGCCATTGATTCCCGATGGTCGTATTCGGGCATCGTATTTGCCTGCACCTAAAATTTGATCTAACACTTTTTTCTCCTTTTCTCGGAAATTTATTTTGGCATTATTTGCTCTGAAATCAGGATATGGATAAGGTACGAATGTATAATTGAAGTTTTCTTTTTTTTGTTTTTTTTTTTTTTTGCATAAATTTACAGCAAGATTTTTTTTTTTTTTATATATACAAAGAGGAAAAAAATTAGCGTATATTATACACTGTCGCACTTATCACAAGCCCAGGCAGAGTCGCATATTTCTTTGGACTCTGGCCTGGACTTGAGCTTAAATAATTCCAAAATTTATGCTCCGACAAAAATGTACACCAAAAATTAATTACATTTTAATGATGTGTGTGTGTGTGTGAGTGTGGGAACTGGGCGTGGCCTCTTTTGAAAATTAACGGCCATTGTATGTAAATTGCTTGTTGAAAAGTGCCTTGTTTAACATACGCACAAGGGCCGTGAATCAAAATGAAAATAGCGGAAAAAATAATAATAAAGCTGCCTACTTTTAGCTACAACTGTGTGTGAAGTGGGTTGGGTGAGTGCATGAGTTCGGCGGGTACTTACAGTGAAGCACTGCACAGGCTGGCAAAGTAGAAAATCACCCAGAAATATTGTCCACTGCCCATGGCTAGGCCAGAGATGTGTGTGTGTGCGTTCCGGGGAAGCGAGAAAAAGGTCTTCCTGGTCAATCCAAGTGTGTGCGTTCTCAACTAGCTGGAAAAAGCGAGAACAAAAAAAAAAATATAATGTTAATTTAAGTTTATATTTCCGCCCACTTAACGTTATACGTGGTGAAAGGAGGAAGCACAAATGTAAAAAAGTTTAGAGTGCTTGTTCTCATTAAACAATAATTTCCAATTTATTGTTTTACTTTATTAGTATTTGGTACGAAGTGTAGCGGAACAATAGCCGCAGCAAGTATTCCGCTTGAGACTGTTTTGTTTTAAGTTGGCGATTGTTTAACTCAAATGGCATTAGGTGGAAATTGATTGTAAAATATAACTGATTTCGAATATGGCCAAATGAAGTAAAATTACCTTAGACATTAGAAAATATTCTAATATCAATAGGATTTTATAAAGGGGAGGTAACAAGTAGCAATAACTTCAAATTGTTGAACTCCTCTGAACAAACAGAATTTGTCCCAGAACAAGACTCGTCAGCACGCCCCTGGTCCGCGTCATTCAGTCGTATAATAAATTGCATCGCAACGAATTCGCTTCGAAGTGTGAACAACAACAAAGTCCATGCTAATCGGAGCACGGCGCTGACAGCACGCTCACACGGAGGGCGCTACCAGTGCAGTGTGCGCGATCGAAACTCGCTGATAGCGTTTGCTTTTTTCAGTTGTTGTTGTTGTAGGACTGCTCCCAATCTCAAATTTCTTGCCCACCGCTGATCTACTCCAATCAACCTAGCACTATTATTTATGGCTGCTGGTTTAATTATAAATTTGCCGTTTGGTCGAATCAGTTATACACTCCTAGTCAATAGGTTAGACGCACCCTTACCTATATTGAAAAATACTTTGTGGCTTTAATATAAGAAATAACTCAAAAGAAGTAATTATGGTTTATTATCAAAATTATTATAAAAATGTAATAAAACTATTTTTGGTCCAAAAATTTTCTTAAGGGTACCTAAAATAAGGCATTTTTTGTTGGTCAATAGAATAGACGCACTTAACAAAATCCACGTTTTGTCTATGAAAAGTTGTTCTTAACATTAAAATATGCTTAAATATAAGATTAAAAAATAAAGCAAACTTGGTCACTTATTACTTTGAAAATCTGGTCATTCATAGCGCAGCACAGGGTAGTTTAACGAAATAGTTCAATTGCTGAAGTCAACGATTTCTTATTTTCGAATTGTCTCCCTCCGTCTTATATTCTGCGTGTTAGCCATCCCCATACATTTGCAACTATGTTAAGGTCTGGAGAGTATTGTGACATTAACGTGTTGGCTCGAAATAAACGACTTAACTACTCGAAAGGTATGATTAGGAGCATTATCCAGTTGAAATATGCATGTAATTGGTCCGAAAAGCTCACTTAACTTTGGGAATACTGATTCCAGTAATGATTTGAAGCGCACGCCGTTCATACTTTGCTGAATAAAAATTATGTTAATCGTACCATAGAACGTTAACTCTCCCCATACCAAAACTCCGCCCTCACGGCAATGATGGCGGCTTAAACAAACTTCGTTCGTTTGCCAATCATGAAAATAGTATTGGTATCCATAAGGGCCGTCTAAATTGAAACGTCAGTAAAGACGACCGATCGCCAGCTGTTAAGTGAAGTGTTAGGTTGAACAGTTCACATCACATAACCTTATACAAATTGGAGCCCTTTTTGCTTGCGAATGGCATTTAGCGGAAGTTTTTTCTTAATTTTTAGACGTTTAAGATGTTTTGCCTTTGAAATGGTTCTTTGCACAGTTGAAAGGATTGCATTTATTCCGACTAGTTCCTTGATTTTTGCAGGCGACTATGCGGAGAGAAGACTAGAGAACCGACTAGAGAATCTTATTTAAAAGAAAAGTAGCTGCGTCAAACCAATTACTAGGATGTTGTCCATGACGATGTATGATTCAAAACAGAAGATCTCAGTCCATGAAGTTTGCACTTATTGAACGGCAGCTGCAACAAATATATCACACAATAGAAAGACGTAATCAACTTAACCCACTAGTTTCCAGATGGCTTCGCCTCATTAGACACCAAAGAGTTTTATATAAACACAGATATAGAATAAGACGGCCAACACAGTGGCTCTATGAACTCTCTCTCTTATGCTAGGACGACTTTATTTCACCAATAGAATCCAGTTTTTATACCCTTGTAGAGGGTATATTAAAATTGTCCAGATGTTTGTAGCGCATAGAAGCAAGCATCTCCGACCATACAAAGTATATATAATCTTTATCAACATGACGAGCTGAGTTGATACAGCCATGTCCGTCTGTCTGTCCGTCTGTTTCTATACTATCTCCTCCGTCAGTTTTAAAGCTATCTTAAACAAACTTTGCACGAAGCCTTTTGGTACAAATACGCTGCACATATGTCGGAACCGGCCGGATCGGATGGATATAGCATATAACTGCCATAGGAACGATCGGTCGAAAAAGTAGTTTTACTGAGAAAAACTTTTTTGTCTTCAAAGCAAACGTCCCCAATCCTCTTATTTATAAGTTTTCTATACTTTTTCACAATTCCACCAAGTTTTATGAAAATCGGCCAACTGTATAGTATAGCTGCCATACAAAAGATATGTCTGAAAAAAAATCTTAGGATGAAAAATTTTTTGTTTTTAACACTATCGCTCCCAAACTTGATACTGATCAGTATTATATGCTACCACACAATTTTGCCAAGTATGATCCAAATCGGATGGATATAGCATATAGCTGCCATAGGAACTATCGGTCGAAAAGTAGTTCTAGTGAGAAAAACTTTTTTGTTCTGAATGGTAGCGTCTTCATACCTTCCACTTGTGAATATTATCAGTTTCCACACAATTTTAGGGAGTTCGGGCAAAATCGGATGAAAATATCGTATAGCTGCCATATATATAACAAACTGGCAAACAAATGGTCATCTTATTGCTGAGTTTGGGAAATAACTCAGCTAAGAATGCTCGACGAAAATCATTTAATTTCTTATTATAATTATTTATTTTATTATTTATGTTGTTTCTAAATTTTCTGTCACCTTATGTTAATTTGGCAATTTAATTTAGACAGCGATTTAATTCCTTAATTTATATAAATTTCACAAGCTACAAGGGTATATAAACTTCGGTCGAGCCGAAGTTAGCTTTCCTATAGTTTTTTACAATCAGATCATTTCCAGAAGATGGATGTGAAGAAGATTATTTACATTGTTAATCAACGCATCAGTCTCTGGCTCCCTGATTTTCTCAAACTTTAGTTGATCATGTTACTTTAGATAATTCTTATACTCTGTACCTTCTCACAGAAGGCAATATCAGGTTTCGTAATATGCTCAAAAGACATTTCTCTGCCATGATAATAGACATTAAAGATAAGAATTTGTGTTTTCACGCGAGTTGCTAACCATTTTTTGGCGTATACTGCCGCTGCGTCGCGATGCTCCGCAGAAAGGCCGCCGGAGAGCCATCAAAATTTGCCATCGGCGGTATTTGCAATGACCTGATTCCAAACAATGAACCGCCCTCTCTATAATATTATAATCGAGTGAAAATTCAAGCTGCGAGCGAGAGTATATTATAATCGGGCTTGACCAACTTTCTCACTTGTTTTCCTTCGAGGTTTGTTTAAAAAGTATCAAATATTGGTACTCATGTCCCTCACTTGTGCTGACAAGGCCAGCCATTTTGAATGTTTACTTAACTTTCGCCAGAAAGGTCAAAACAATAGTATAGGCTCCCTACAAATCGCGTCTAAAAAGGCTAAAAGGCATTTTTTCAACTTTAAGCTCAAATTACTGAAAATCTCTACGTAATGTTGTAATTTGATAAAACAGATTCGTGTTCAGCACACGAAAATTATCTAGAATCACCAGCAGCCCTTTAATATACTCTACCTTGCTGTGTAGTGTAATCGTAATTGTAACTTGGAATTACTAAAAAACTTAATTAATTTTACATTTACTTGAATAATTGTACCTGTAAAGAGTGAATATTAATTAATTGTGCTTAAAATGTTCAATTAATCATGTATTTGTAGGTAAAAATTATGATTTTTTACTAATCAAGTTTAGAAAACACAAAAACTCAGTTGTTGCTAATCTAGGTAATATAAATAAGTTTAATAATAACAATCATTCAATTGAATTATGCCGCTATTCTAAAGCGGGCAATAAATTTTTAAAACCAAGAATTGAAAATAATTTGTCAAGCTTTGGGAGCGGTGTTAATAACCCCTGTTGTCACAAGAGGGAATTGAGCATATGATTGAGCGCGTTCACCAGCATAAATCGATGACCAAAAATCGACCATTTTTGTTAGAATGTGCTGGTGAACAGGCATTATGTGCAATCATGATTGCTAATTTTCGTGATTTTGTTAGATGTGAATACATAAAAGAAATAGTTTGTTGGAATTGCTTGATTGTGATTTCTTATCGATAGCACACAGCTTTCAGTATTAAGCAAACAAGTAATTTTGTCAAGGCAAATACAAAATGAATGTGGAAACCTCTTTGTTTTTAATTAATGAATTGGCAGAGGACGTGGTTTCGTTAGTAGCTCACGGAAATTCGTGCAATCCTCTGAAGGATTTACTGGTTGCTGTGGAGGAGGAAAGCTTGAAACGCCGCCTCTTCAAAAAGAAGCAGCCCCGCGTACTCAATTGTTGTGAAAGTACAATAATAAAGAATGGACAAATTCAAGGATTATTTCATGATGTCCCATGCATCGTTAAGTACTCTCAGCTCATTGCCCATTAAATACTTTAATAAAATTAACACTTGCAGACCCTTCTTTACGTGGCCTTAATAAAAACCAGTGTTATGTTTTTTGGCTGCTGGCAAAACAGGAGTCCTTCTTATAAGTAAATGACCGTTTCGACATAGGAGACACAGGATAAAGATCTATCCATTGGATATTCGAGTTTGTTGTGTACATTCTCGCCGGGCTTACAACTTACATTAAATGGCTAACAAATTCTTCAGGAAAATTCAAGGGGATTCTAGGAGCAGTGCAGCTATTGACGACGGTCATATATATTTAATAGTATGTTCTAAATTCTATTTTGCAGTTTGTTGACAAAAATTAAAAATTTCCGCCGACTAAACATATCGATTACTTTGTTGCCAAACACTTTTTTGTTGATTGAGGATTTATGTTAGATGATTGGTGTGTGCTGGTGAACGCGCTCAATTGGTCTGTTGTATTTTATTTCATAAATCAATTCATGCACAGCTGTGTGCCAAATTGGCCACGCGTAATACAAAATTTTACCAACGAGATATTCAATATTTGGAAGAATACCGCAATTTGAAGATGCCAGTAGCAACAGCATTAGACTTTCTGCAAAAAGAAGACAATGTACATTATGGATGTCTTATTCCGGCATTGACTACCCGGGCAGTAAAGTTGAAGAGAATCACTGATTCCACAGAGATAGTTAGCTTAAAGAGTGTGGCGATTGATGTTCTGGAAAATGTCAAGGAGCGCTTTTCCACTGTTTTTGTTGCATCTGTTTTGTTACACTAGTTTACAGCCAAAAAGAACCATTTCCACTACAATTGATGATCTCAGAATCGATTTAAAAAATTTTTGTATGAGGATTATTATTTAAATATTTCGGTAAGTATACTTACATTTTAAGCCACATCTCAATTCAGAAACGTTAGACAAAGTCAAGCAAGATATGAATATAAAGGTAATTGAATTTACAATGATCGCATATAACAATGATCGCATTTGTATTTAAATAGGCTTAGTAGTTTAAATACAACGACTAAAAATATTTCAAACGCGTCATATAATTTTTTAATTTTTTTTTTGTAAACTTGTTTTATAACTCGTCAACTCAACAGATTCCATAGATACCCCAAACACCACGAAATTAAGCAACCAAGAGTAGGCCCATCCAGTTGTAGTTTTAAAGCAATGGTGTCCAAACTCACACAATCGAGCATTGAGCTTGTGTGCGTAGCAGCGACACTCGAAGTAAACGAGTTTGGCATTTCAACATGAGCCACAAGCAAACGAACAAATGCCTCGTGAGAGAATAAAATATACATGTTTCGGCTGCGACACCGTCAGAATTATGAGTTCCTATCCCATCGGATAGGCTTTTGGCATTTTGGACACCACTGTTTTAAAGAATATTTAATACGTCTGGTTTTTCTTCCATTTGAACTACTATCCGCCCTTTTTTTGATCAACTCATCTACAGTTAAGATAAGTTTGAAATGCAAGCTTTTATAGGAAAATCTCTTAAGAATTCCGGGAAAACCCTAGATTGACTTATATATTTTTCCCAAGGTAGGTGCATAACATGTTGATGAAGTGAGCCAAACTGAACCAATTCATTTCCTTTTTTGTTCTGTGGCTTACATTATTTTCGAAGCACACCGGCTCGCTTTTCTATTATATCTGCGGGGCTATTATTAACCTTGCAGACCCCATTATGCTGGAACCTAGCTCTAGAATGGAAGATTACTTAAAAGCTTTTACAAATTTCACCCTTGCACAGACCACAGCATGACTCTTCATGCCAGTCACCCAGCCGCCCATTATCATTCCCTCACTTACTGTGCTCCATTATGGTCGATGGGGGGCATTTAAAACAATGCCACAATGGACAATGAAATTCGTAAATTCGTAGCCTTCTCGCCGGGCGCTGGCAAAAAATGTGAAATTCGTATGCAGAATATCGGAATCGAATTAATCCTTTATAAGCATTTCTCTGCACTTCAGTGGCCGACGTGCTGTGCATGGCCGATAAGTGCGTGTGGTGAAAACGGATGAAATGGGGCTGGCCACGCCCATTTGTCTGTGTGGCCATGACCGAGGCGAGTCGGTTGCAACATGCAAATAATCAATTTGTCCAAATGGGAATATGGCAACAGGCTGGCAACTTCCAAACGTATTTCGTGCTGTGTTAATTTGCTGCTGCTGTGACTGCAATTTTGTGCCATAAATACACACACTCACTTGCACACACACACACACACACAAACCGGTTTGTTGTTGACTGATACAACAGCAACAGTAACAAATAGAACAGGAAATAACAGCATCGAGCTGAGGACATGAACCCGGGCGGTCTTGCCTATGTTTTTTTTGTACTTTTTTGTTGGCCCGCTGTCAAAGAAAGTTAACAATGCGTCGGTGACTGCCAAATGTCCCACATTTGCTACTTGCCAAGCAGCAGCAGCAGCAGTTGGCGCCATTGCCGCACACCATTCGCATTCGCCCCACCGCCTCTCCATGGCTACAAGTGTACGGGCATGTGGTGTAAATGGGTTTACTTTTATTTCATTTGTGTGCAAGTTGGCAAAGTCGACACACTTTTCAGCCTCACACAACAAAAACAAACGCTTGTCTCCCTACACCTCAGTGGCAGTTTGGGTTTCAGATTCAGACGCTACTTTTGAGTTGAATGAACGTAGTGTTAGATTTAGTAAGTGCGAGTAAGTAAGAATGGAAGTATGTGGACCAATAGATAAGCATATGCAAATTAGTGGGAAGTGGAAGGAATGATATAAAGAGTGATTATTCCTACATTAACTGCAGCTAGAAGTATAACGAGAGCGTAAGTTAAAGTCGGCTCTAACCGACTTCGATATACCCGTTACTCATGGAAACAAATGTTTAATAGCCTTCCTGTATGCCTGAGGTGGGTCAGCCGAAAAGTAGGCAACATTTTTTAACTCGGCTATTTATTATCCGCCAGATATTAATAGACATTTGTCAATTACTAAATCCAACATAAATCCAAATTCATCACGATAAACAGATCAGACAACAAAACTTTTGAAAACGTATCACCTCCTTTCCTAATAAAAACAAGAAAGAAAGTCGGTCAAGCCCGACTATTACATACTCTGCACCCTTAATGTCGCAGCTCGAATTTGGTCACGAGTCAAACGGCCAGTTAACACACAACGCAAAACGCAGTGCGCTCTCTAAGTCTCTCTCTCTCTCTCTCTCTCTCTCTCTCTCTCTCTCTCTCTCTCTCTCACTAAGATTGCTTCTGCTGAACGCAATGCTTAGGTTATGGGTGGGGTGGGTGGTGGGTGTTAACTGACCGTTTTTTGCTCATAACTTGAGTATCGTTCATCCGATCTTTATCATTCCTTCAGCAAATCGATAAATAATTTTGAGTACTAGATATCTCTAGAAAGTACGAACCATCTATCATCAAAACTGTAGGAGATATGACGTTTTTTCCAAATTGCGGGGGCGTGAGGGGGCGTGGCAAAAATTGAAAATAAACTTGATCTGCGTGCAGACAATAGGAGTCTACATTTCAAATTTGGTTGCTCTAGCTCTTCTAGTCTCTGAGATCTAGGTGTTCATACAGACAGACGGACGGACGGACGGACGGACAGACGGACAGACGGACAGACGGACAGACGGACATGGCTATATCGAATCGGCTGTTGATGCTGATCAAGAATATATATTCTTTATATGGTCGGAAATGATTCCTTCTGGCTGTTACATACATTTGCACGACTTTAGTATACCCTTTTACTCTACGAGTAACGGGTATAAAAAGAAGGTAAATGCTTAAATAAAAAGATGAATACAATGAAGAAGTATTGAATAAACAAACAAGCTGCATTGATAGGTATACGACTTTGTGGAAACACACGAACTGATTGAAGTATTACCCATTGACTTAACTGTTTCCAGTACCACCCATCGCCGCTGAGGCGCCATACGAACTGAGTTAAGTACTACCCATCACGAGTGAGGCGCCACACAAACTGTGTAGTTCTTATAGCAATTCTTACCATCTCTCAGACTTGTTCGTCCATACGGACATACAGACGGCAATGGTTATATCAACTCGGCTGTTGATGCTGATCAAGAATATGTGTACTTTATATGGTCGGAACTTAATATACTCTGTGTACCTTCGGTACAGAGTATAAAAATTTGGAATTTCCGAAGGTGATTACTTGAAGCTTTAATGGTAAAAGCTGTAAGATATTTGAAGAAAAACCTACATTATTATGTGTAACCAAATTTTTAAAAGATCATTATATTCAGAGGAATTTTGAGGAATTTTCTTTCAGGCATCCTATTATTCTGGTTATTGGCTTTTTAGGTATTTTCAACTTGAAATTTTAAAGTTATGGTGTTTGGTCAAATAGCTAAATGAGGTTCTTTTTCAACAAAATGCAAAATAGTAGATAGAAGCTCCTCCCATGCAACATCTTTTTGCCTTTCCAATAACCTGTGTTCCGGAGCTATATATGGAAATTGACATCACGGAAGTAAAAGCAGCAATATCGCGCAGTAAGCGAAATAAGGCACCCGGGGAGGATAGAGTCGTACTAACGTATTTAATACAACTTTTTATACGGGAAATGCACCAAAAAACTTCAGACGAATTGTCATATACCCGATCTTTGAAAAAGGAGAGGCAAGCGAACCAGCGAACTACAGAGGTATTTCCTTTTTAAACAAGACCATGAAAACCTTTGCTTCAATATTGCTCAATCGTCTTTCTAACTGGGTCAAAAAGCACAATATCTAAAGCGAATACCAAGCTGGATTCAGAGAAGGCTACTCCACTGTTGACAGCAGCTTTACCTTCACCGTCGTTGCAAAACAGTACTTGGAAATAAAAAAAAGATGTTTGCGTTCTTTGTCGAGTTCAAAGCTGCATTCGACACCATTGACAGACAAAGCCTCTACCTAAAACTCAGCAACATTGGAGTATCTGCTAAGGCAATTCAAATGATCCAAAGCTTGAACATCAGCAACAAGACCACAGTTTGGGACGGCCAAAACCTATACAGATGGTTTGAGACAAACCTTGGAGTGAAACAAGGTTGCCTACTGTGCCCGTTACTTTTCGCATTCTACGTCTACGACATATCCTCCATTCCGCCAGGGGGTGTTCAACTGGGATCGGAACGACTCAAAGTTCTAATGTATGCCGATGCTATGGTGCTTCTATCCGATGACGCCCGAGACTTGCAGCAAATGATAGTCGCATTGCACTCATATTGCCAAACGAAAAATCTAAGATAATGGTAGTACGTGATACAAGAGGTCGAAAAGCAAGGACAGATGCTTGGTCTATAAACGGAGTGAATTTGGATATTGTCACCGAGTACCAGTACTTGGGAGTCACTCTTACACCAAACATGTCGTTTCGCAAGCATTTAATCAAAAAACTAAGTGACTCGAAAATTGCGATCAATACCACGTGGAACAAATTGCTAAGAAAAAGAAACGTCAGTCACAGCACTTAGCCACAGCCAGAGCAATTATGTGCTATGCTGCCCAAGTATGGGGCTTTGGTCAATACGAAAAAGTGGTACGACTCCTCCGTTTTAATATAAAGAGGGTGGTTCCACTTGCCTCTATGCTCGCCTAACTATGCTATACACTTGGAAACGGGTCTCCCAACTATGTTTCTCTATACACTGCAACTTCACTTCGATTATATTAATAAAACTATACAACTATGCAAACCATCCACGCGTCTTCCAAGAATTGTCACAGAACCAGTGTTGCCAACTTTTGCCGAGCAAAAAAAGCTGTATTTTTTGACCAAAAAAAACTGGAAAAAAAGCGCATGTCGTTTCTTATTATTTATGCAATTATATATTTAATATATGATCAGAGTGATGAAGTTCCTTGTTCTCATCCTTGCCGTAGGCCTCAGTTGTGCCTATTAGCTTAAGGTTACTAGGAAGGACATTATAATCGAAGCAGCATTTCTCATGTCGACGTAACCAGATACTTATACTACACATATTCAGGCATGTTCTCAATTCTTTTCAACTTTTCGAAAGTGGAATTGATTCGTGTTCTCGCAACACCAAAACGAAAAAGTTTTTCGTTTTGAAAAGTAATGCTTGTTGGTCGGTGGAATGAAAAGTAATTGGCAATTCAGTTTCAGTTTCTAGATGTACATAAAAAAATGGAATTGTGGATTTGCTCTTATGTATCTAGTGGCGATCCCGTTTGGACTAGTGGTTTGCAAAAAGTAAAACGCAAGCAATTTAATTCGAAATTGAGAACAAAAAACGAAACCGAAGCGGAATTGCGTTCGACTTACTTTTCAGATTTTACTTACTTTAATTTAATTTCTTAATTTCCGTTTCACTAATATCCAATATCTTATGCATTATATTGAGTTGAGCGTGCTTACCTCCATTAGATTTCTGAGTTTTGATTTTTCTATATTAACCTGACTGAAGGACACGCTCAACTTCAGCGTTGGACCATGACAAGAACAACATCTAAGTCGCAAACTAGGCTAACTCAAAAAGTCTTTCATTACCTCCAAAGTCCTTGGAAGTGTTTACTTTACTCCAAAACTTTAGTTTCATCGTAATTTTCCAATACCTTCTACGAAAAATACTTTTAAAATGGGAACAATGTTTAGTTTTCTTTGGTCGTAGAATGATGTGCATTTGCAACAACTTCAGTAAACTCAAGAGGTATAAGATTCAATCTTCCGGAGCAAAGCCTTAAGCTTCGGGTTCTGCAGCCAGACTTTACGACTTTCTTGTTTGAAATTTTTTGGCATTTTAATCAATTATCAATGTTTCCTAAACTTTAGAGGTGGCAATTACTATCGATTTGCTTATTAGTTTTGCAAATGACTCCAAAATAAAAATAAAGCTGAAAAAAAGCCAAAATCATTTTTATAAAAGCTGGAACTGTTTCTAAATTTTTCCCGCAATACGGTTTTTAAAAAAGCCAGAAATGACGGGAAAAAAGCTGATTTGGCAACACTGCACAGAACACCTATTAGAAGCAAAATCACAGTTTGTCGGAAGGTGGGAAGCCATGGCGTTGGAACACAATATTAGGTGCAACATAGAAGACCACAGCTCATGAAACCTTTGGCACACAAAACTGCTGCAGAGCATCGACAGCACGGAAAGGATTGGCTCGGGACACTTACAGCAAACTGGAGTATATCTTAAAAGTTAAGAATTATTTCACTGACAATTTAGACGTGGCAGCAATTTCAGTCATTTTTCGAACGAGTACGGAAGTGTTCAACCTGAAGTATATGCCACATATCTCAAACTCCAGTCATTGCACTCTCTGCAACACCGGAGAGAGAGAAGACACCGCCCACTTCTTTTCTCGCTGTCCAATTCTAAAGGAACTCAGGGTCCTATACTGGGAAAAAGATACTCTGACCGACCAGGAAATGCACAAGCTCTTAAACGGAAGTAATTGGCGTTCGCTCACTTTCTACCATAAAGAGTGCCTGCAGTATCGACTCGATTTTTTAATGGTCTATGGAGACATGTAAATAGACATCGGAATCGAGGAATCGGAATTTAGGAAAATGTCACCTACATTTGGCTAACGGCAACATGCCACAGCCATTTTCTTATAATCATTGTAAGTCCTTTTAATGTTTGATACTTTTCGTCACTATAAGATTTTTGTAGCTATATACATATACACGCATTAATGGATATCAATGAAAATAAATTTCCACTACTACTACTATTCAGAGCATTATCTCAGGAATTTTCTTTCACCTTACCTAGGTCCAAATTTTCATTTACCTTGTCAAAAAGTAAGGTATAAGGTACTTTAATATGAATGAGAATTTATTTTGATATACAAATGATAGCCTGAGTTTGAAACTAATCTAATTTATTCATTCTACCAATTTAATTGTCGATGTGACTATTAAAATAACATAGTCTTGAGCTAATTACTGTGTTGATCCTTAAGACGCTTTAAGTCAAGGGAATACAGAAAGCTGTCGCACAACTAGCATGGAAATAAGGTGCATGAACTACATATATTATATTTTGAATGGTTTCAAAATGCGATTGCTATTCAGAGTTGTTTATAAATGACAGCATTTTATTTAAAACACAACAAACCCAAAATATATTCTAGAACTCCATCACCAGCTTAAATAATTAGGTCGCTAATTTTACTATTTAAGGAGTTTTAAGAACTTGTCCATATCGTGGAACTTAGTGATTAATGTTAGTTTTTAAAAATATATATTGTTAACTATGTCGAAAATTCAAATAATAGGAATTCTAGCCTTAATAGTCGGAAAGAAAAAAAATAAACAAATATATTTTTCTGACTTCAAACTAAAAAAAAGTGTATGTCCCTGTTGAAATTTTGGGAGTCTCGGAACACTGATTTCTTGTACCGATTCCTTAAAATCTTTTGTTCTTTTTCCGTAAACTTTTGTTGACATTTCGATGAAACGTCAAAGTTTTTGTTGGATAGTTCACGTCATTCAGTTCACAGCATTTTCGGGTAGGTGGTATTGGATATACAATGCTTTAGAAGGCATTTAAAAATTACCTTTTTTGTACCTTTACCATTATGATTTTTCATAGTTTCACTATGTTTGATGAAAATCGGACTACTACATAGTATAGATATCATACAAAAGATAGGTCAAAAAAAGTAATGTAAAAAAAAAATCGCCAGACATTCGTTTATGATACTTGTGTCGCACAGTTTGTGGCAGGCAAACATTCGTACGTGAACATATGCAATCGAATTCGCGCGCGAATGTTGAAGCGAAGTTTAACGAGTTTAATTTTCACTCGTTCCTAACATTACTTTTCTAAAAAAACTAGATTTAATTGTACATTTTTTAAAATAATATTTATTTAAATTCATCGCCTTGTCTCTTATTGCAGCTGCTTCCACGCATTTCATTTTCTTAATGAAAAGTAGTGGCTTCCTTTTGTTTGGCATAATTTCAACACTAAAACAATTAACAAATACACAATAACACTTAAGACAATACAATCATGAACCCTTAAACTACATAAAACAATAATTGTTTACCGATTAATTTATTGACGCCCGGCAGTTTGCTAAGCCAAATTAGAATGACGCCGGCTTAGGTAAAAGGGCTTCAAATACATACTGAAAATGAAAAGTCAAAGTTCAGCAAACGAGTCAGTCATTTTCTTTCTGCTGCATAGAGAAGCAAGATAAAAGGGAACTCACAAAGAGTTTCGCTAAAACTAAACAAAATACGAATCATGTTCTTTGCGAAGCTTTCGCTTGAAGCGAACCTTCGCTTGTGTGTCGGGTGGGTAATGTCAATAGTGAAAATCTGGTAACACCAAAAAAAGTTTGACATTTTTTAGCATAAATGGTCTCACAACGTTTTGATGTACTAGAGCTCTTTCTGTTGTTTACAGTGAGTTGAAAAAATCAATTTTGCTTTAAAATGTAACAGGAGAAGGTTTTCTTTGGATTATTTTTCACAACTTTCGATGAACCCAGTTCTTTGTATGACGATAAAGCACCATCAAAAACCACTGTATATCGCTGATATAGAGTATTGAATCGTGGTCGTAGTTCGCTCAGCGACGAATTCCGTGAAGGTCGTCCAAAATCCGTTATAGTGCCAGAAATCATCGATGCTGTGCGTGAACTGATAATGCAACATCGTCATGTGACACACCGTGAGATTGAGGCATTCCTAAACATTTGTTCCATCAGCATATGTAGCATTTTGCATCAACACCTTGCCGTAAAAAAGATTTGTTCGCGTTAGATTCCGATTAATTTGACAATCGCTCAAAAAATGGCTCGAGTGGATTGGTGCAATAAAAAATGCTGAAAGAAAACGATCGCGATGCTTCAAAAGACGTTTATAAAATCGTCACAGGTTACGAATCATGGATATATGCGTATGAGCCGAAAATAAAACAGCAAACGAGCCAATTAAGAGCCAAATCCCACAAAAGATGTTTGCGCACGAAGCACTGCAAAGCAAATGGTCGTCTGTTTCTATGTCCGAATGGGTCATGTGGCCACTGTTCCGCTTGAGCAACGTAGGACGGTCAATTCTGAGTAGTACACGACCATTTGTTTGATGGAAGTTTTCAGAGAAATTCGCAAAAACCAACCGCCGAAGACGAATCATTTTCCATCATGACAATGCACAAGCGACTATTTGACCGGCCAAAACTTCGAATTGATGGGTCATCCGCCGTACAGCCCTGATTAAGCACCAAATAATTTCTTTTTTTTTTCAAATATCAAAAATAATGTGATGAACGCTTTTCTACGCCATACAAAGCTGTTGATGCGTTTAAAACCATTGTTTTGGAGGAGCCTCAATTGGAGTGGATGACTTTATCATTAAGCTGCCATAGGAAGGATCGGTCGAGAAGTAAAAAGTAGTGAGAAAACCTATTTCGTTTTCAATACGTTTCTATTCTTTTTGATAAAGAATTGGGAGAAAACAAGCTAGATAAAAATCGGACAACTATTTAGCATAGCTGCCATACAAGAGATAGATCAGAAAACAAATCTTAGTGAGAAAAACTTTTTTGATTTCAATGCTATCGCTCCAAAAATTGACATTGATTAATATTATATGCACAATTCTGAAAAGTTTGCTCCAAATTGGATGACTATAAGTTATAGCTGCCATAGGAACGATAGGTCGAAAGAGTAGTTCTAGTGCAAAGTACTTTTTGGTTTTCAATGCTAGCGTCTTTATACCGTCCAGTTATGAATAATATCTGTTCCAACATAATTTAGGCGAATTGCCATATAACAACCTGGTAAACATATGGTGAAAGTATTAGCGCCATCTATCAAACCCCTTATTTCATCATTCAAAACATTTCCTTATATGAATTATATAAACTGAAAGGGTATATAAATTTCGTTTGTGCCTAAGTTAGCTTTTCTATATTTTTTGAACTGAAACGACATTTTCATTTCGGAACAGGCTCTGGCTTTTGCATAAGACGTGGTTCAGCCTGAGGTTCTCTGAAGAATCTTCTTGAGAATCGCAGACTGAGTGTTTAAAATATTAGTAAAATCAACGATGGAAAAGTTTTGAAACTTAAGATAACGTCAATAATTGAACTTCAATAAATAAAAAACCATTTATCCCAAGCTGAGCTTGTTTGCGGTGCTCCACTTCTTCTTCTTTGAAGAACAACTCTTGAAGGACACAGAGGAGCAATCACTCCAAACTATCTCTCTGATATCTCCCCAAGTTTTGCCAGTATCTTGAAAACCTTGAAGTTTAAAGAGCACTCTTTTCTGCACCTTTTGGTTTAAAGCTCGTTTTCTTGCCAGATAAAAGTTCATTTGTAGGTTTGATAGCTTTTCAATTATTTTCAGCAACAGAAAAAATTTCAATTTGGCAATATTTTGAAACAAATCGGAAGTTTAATTGAATTTATAGCCCTGGCTGCAAGGCAAATTCCAATTTGTCTACTCACTTTGCTTGTGTGTTTGTGGGAGGAAGAGGCACTGAGTTGGATTTTGTTTGTTGCTGCACAGATTGCCCAAATGGCATGTTAATTGGCCTAATTTGATTTCAAATTGCATTGCACATGATAGAGACAATATAATCGCAGTCCTGGGGTGTGCGAATTTGTGTTTTTAGTTTGGCAGATGTGCCCAGAGCCAGTAAAACTTTTTCGACCTCGGCCAAAGCCAGCTGGATTTAATTCCAAAAGAGTTTTCTAAATTATTCCATGACGACCAGAAATCAAAAGTAAGATTTCTTAACCGCAATCCTTTCCTTTTTCCTCGCTCTGAAGGCTTAAAGTCTCTGTGGGGCTTAGGGCGTTGCAAAGCCTGCTGCATAATTTCTCGCAGTGTGGGTGCAATCTCTCCACACACACGCACACACTCACACACACACACCCGCGCACATTCGCATATATTTTATGCCGCTCAGCGGCGCTTGTAGCTCGTTATGTTGATTGGATTTTGTTTCGCCCGCAAGAAAGTAGTCCGCACTTTCCACACACACACACGCACACTATTAAGGCACTTGCGGAATAAAGTCAAGTGTTACACAAATGTGTGTGTGTGTGTGCCATAAAGCTGGATTCATTTTGTTGTTCTTGTTTTTTTTTTATACGTTTCGCTCGTCGTTTTATGTATGCAAAAAATTTTACACTCTCGTTTTCGCAATATGATTTTTTTTTGTTTTTGCCTTTGCTAAATTGTAAGTAAGTGGGCTTAGTGGCATTTCGCCGTTTAGGCTGCCTTCGCACTGCGTGTGTGCGGGGCCAGGATTTACATAAAGCCCACCTCAGACGGCTCTGACTTAACTTTCGCATTTTGCAGCCATTTTGATAAACATTGAAAATTGTTTATGTCAGCCAAAAAAATAATAAATAAATGTATATAAAATGAAAAATGAATAACAAGATGGATATTACTTTGATGACATTTCCCACGAGCTGAGAGAAAATGCGAGACTGTCAAAGTTGAAAGGGCCAGATAGGCGAGACTTGCTTTAGAAGCTTCGCAGGTTAATGTCAAATAAAACCCAAAAATGAAAATTTTTGAACGAATTTAAATGCATTAGCATTTCCAGGTACATAACGCAGAACAATAGCACACTTGACTTAGATGACGTTTACTGATTTGAAGCTATGTCATAATTGTATCCAAAATATTAGAGTTTGCACTTCACATCCGCCTAGTTTCTCTATATTTTTTTTGCAGCAAATGGATTGCAACAACTGTAAATTAAATGCGCTTAAATTTTTGTCATATTGCAAAGTCGAAATTTTAAAATTTTAGTTTAAGAACATATTTCAATTTTATATAAATTTTATCAAACACACGTTGGAAGTTCTCAATGGTTTTTACTGAAAAAAATAGTTCTTTTAGTTTTGAGTTTATCTAGTAAAATAATATATATTTTAAATTGCTCCATAATGAATAAGGAGAAGGAACAGAAAGCGGTTGAAGCGTCTCACATAGATTTAATTGACATTTTTATATCACTTTACTTCTTCCAATTTGGTTTTTTGTCAAAATTTTTGCAATACAATCAACACAGTTCATCAGAGATAACTTAGAACATTTTGGAATAGCAATGG
Source organism: Lordiphosa magnipectinata (assembly GCA_037044535.1). NCBI lineage: Eukaryota > Metazoa > Arthropoda > Insecta > Diptera > Drosophilidae > Lordiphosa > Lordiphosa magnipectinata. Next base: position 137,768 of record JBAMBO010002308.1, on the reverse strand, counting down.
TATGGCTGATTCAGAATTGACCCCAATTCACTCATCAGCTGACTTGTTGCTATTTGCCGCATTTGGCGAATAAAGGTTTATCTATTCTAATTTAAAATTGACTTTGTTTTAAACTTTTTGCTCTCTTTCCATTATGTTAGTTTTAAAAGTTTATTATGTGGAATTTAAGTCATTTGACGAGCCATTGTTAAATGCTATTGTTTATGTATATACATTGGAATAGAGGGTAAGTTGTCTATAATGATAATAAAAACCATTTTATAAGTTGGAAAAAAAAATTTTAAAATTAAAGGTATCATTCCAGACTAATCGTGCATCGCACTTTTTTCAATTTTTGATTCTGCAGAATGTTCTCGTCACTCGAATTATTGTTTCATCAATTATCTCACTTTGCTATAACATTTTGCATTGTTCCTTTTTGTCGGATTAGTCCAAATGAAATTGTTTATTGTTTTGCAATTTGTTAATGGTAAGTATGAAGAAATCATCTATTATTGATGTTTGTTCGTCACTTTCTCAAACTTTTCGTTCCCCTCTCTTAAAATGTCAGCCAGCTGTTGGGACTAAAAGGTCGCAGACATGCTCTCTCTCTCTCTCTCTCTTACCATCTCTGTCCCTTTTCCTCATAATTAATTGAAATGTCAATACACATTGTTTGCGTTTGCTCCAGCAAAAATTTTAATGAAACCTTCCCCCCACCTGCCATCCCACATCCCTTAAATCCACCTTCTCCTTTTCGACGTCAGCAAAGGATTCCACAGAATTGGGGCTATTATTAGCTCTGCACAGTCAAAGTCATCTATCATGCGTATGCTGCCGGTTATTTATAGAATTCCAACCCCGGGCAAAAGCGAATCTCAACTTTAACTGGAAATTAACTTGCATGAAAATGGCCCAATAAGTTTTTGGCAAGGGAAATTTATGGCCTGCTAAACAAATTGCCGAGCATGTAAACTTTTACCTAGAATCTAGAATGGGTCAATAAACTAAACAGCTCCCCGAAGGCGATAAAAATGATAGACAGAGTCGCGCACAGACACTGTGAGAAAGGGGGCGAGGGAGAGAGTAAAAGAGTCGCGAGATAAATGCGATTAGAAAAACGTTGCATGTGAGAGGAGCTGGTCACGCCAAGGCATACTGATGCGGGGGGTAAATGCACACACACACACACACACAATCACGCATAGATAAATCACATATTCCAACGCTTTGCGGCCATTTAATGGCTGTCAAGATAAGCTTTGGGGGTTCCATTTGGGGTTTGCGTGCGTTTGTGGAGCCAACCAAAGTAAATAATTGCCTAAAAATTGTGTGAACTAGTGGGTATCCACAGCGGTTATTTGGTGGAGGGGGAAGGCAGACAGGCACCCGCCTGTCAAAGTGCAGTTTGTTGTTGGAATGTGCCAGTTACATGTCAGTGGGAATTAAGTGGAATTGCAATCACGAAAAGTGCTTTCAGAAAAATCGAGAAAATTATTTTAAAAACTGTAAAACAGTGCCAAAGGCTTTAAAAACAGTTTGGTGGAGTTTGAAATGAAGTAAAAATTAAATCAAGATATAGGAAATCAATTGAGAATGCAAACGTAATTACTTAAAGGATCAGACACTTATTCAGAATTTCTCACGACTTACCCATTTGCTTCTACGTACTTTCGGAGCTGAATTAATAACTCAAAAGCCATAATATACCTTCAAAAAATTATTCGATTTGTATACTTCCATTAGCGTAAAAAGTATTCCTAAGTCAAACTGAAAATTTAACAAATAATTAGAAAGGGAAAAGCGGTGCTTTCGCCTCGACTATAAATTACCCTTTTTATATGTTTTATGTGTTTTATGTATTTATGTATTTTCATTCATTTGCATGCGCATACGAAATTACTCAGAACTAAGCAAGCGAATGCTTGTTCGCTTTTGCCCCCTCTCGTTACTGCTGTACCAAATACTTTAAAGCAGGGGTGCACACAGCCTATGCGCACAGCGCTCACTTGTTGTTGTTTTGCGCATGGCTACAGCCGCTCGTTTAGGGGCTCAGCAAAGTATACTGTAACGAGAAGGCCGAGCAAACTTCTTGCAGATGCTGGTTTTAAAATATCAGAATTTAAGAACGCTAGCATTAAAAGAAAACCGACTGATAGTTCAAATTAACAATCATTGAGCTTACGAAATTAAAATAAAATTCAAAAATAAAAAGTTTTTCTCACTAAGACCCATTTTTCAACCGATCGTCCCTATGTCAGCCATACAAAATAGTCATCCGATTTTGATGAAATTTTCCAAATCTGTTTGAAAGCATATAATATTAGTTATGGCTGAGATTGGGGACGCTTTAATTGAAAACAAAAAAGTTTTCCACACTAAAACCAATCGACTCAGCTCATCGCCCTGATCAAGAATACATATATGTATGCATACTTCTGGGCAAATCTATAATACCCTTTGCAATGGGTAACAAATTAATACTATTATGCTCACTCAGAAAACTTTTAATGGCAATCAATCTGGATTTAGGAAAGGACGAAGTTGCAAAACGGCTAAAATAAATATAATGGTCATATAACACTTTTAACACTTCTAAATTATAGCAAAGCATTTGACACGGTCATAGCCACGAAATTGTAACACTGTTACAAGGCACGGCAGTGCAATTCCTGCAGTCATATCTCACAGAGCGGCGGCCGTCTGTTGTCACAAGGGCTTCTTCTTCATTTTTGACTATTAAACCTGGACCTCTCTTGTTTTCTGTCTATTTTAATGACCTACCAAGTGTTTTGTCAAAGTGTGATGTGCAAATGTATGCGTGTAAAATGTATGAGTGTGTTCATGTCTGTAATAGTGTTGGGTTGTACATGAGTGAGTGAACAAAATTGAGTTGTTCTTAAAAACGGAACAAGTGATCATGTTCTTCTTCAATTGTTCATTTTTGTTCAGTGAGTCTTGTTCAGTCTATCTTGTTGAATCCATCTTGTTCTGAGTTGTTCTTGCTCTGAGTTGTTCTTGAGTTGCTCTAAGAGCTGTTCAGTCTCTTTTGCTCAGAGAGTTGTTATGTCTGTCTCGCTTTGTGAGCTTGCTCTGTCTTGCTCTAAGTGTTGTTCTGTGTTCTTTGAGCTGCTCAGTCTCTCTCCAGCCAGCCAGCGGAGTCCGCAAGGTGCCTCATTAGAACTCCCTGTACGGCGCGCTGAGCCTCTTAGGGAGGTTTCGAAAAGTATCCCAAAGGAGCATATCCGCCGGAGAAAATGCCCTTTTCAATATATATGAAAAAAGTGTGCCTAAAGGACTCCTTGAACGAGTGATTTCGGCGTCCCAGAATGCTCACTCAGATAACGCGCAAAGGCTCCATGCGGACTCTTCAATTAGCCTATGTTTTTGTTTCAAATGACTCCTTCAATAATCCCAAGAAAACCTAGACGGTCCCTTTTCACTCCGGCTTCAGAGCGCTACGGAAACGCTCCTTCGAGGTGCTGCTTTGGGAGTCCCTTTTCAATCCTACTTCGGAGCGCTCCGCATATGGCTGGCTGGGTCTTGCTGTGTCAGTTGTTTTGTGTGTGTGTTTTTCTGTGGGCATTACCAAAGATTTATAGATATTATAAATTACGCATGTGACGCAAAAAACGATTGTCAGCTCCCAAGACATTGGATCCCAAAAACGAAAAATAAAAAAGTTTGTATGAGTTGCGGTATCTACTATATGTAGTATCTTTGGCTGTACGTACAACTATAACAAGTATGGCGCCAACAATTTGCACTAAGTGCGCGAGAGGGAGCTAGCGTGGGAGAGAGCGGGAGAGTTAGCGCGAGAGTAAAAGGCGCACATACACACAAATTTCGTATGTGTGTACAACAAAAAAGCAATGCTGAAACAACAAAAACAACAACGCGGTCAGTGCAACCGAAACCAACCCCTTAGAAATGCCGTCGGCAAAACAAAAACAAAACAAAAATACGTGCGCTCACACAACCTTCCGCCTTAGACCTAGAACAGATGAACAAGAACAACTGAACAAGAACAACTGAATAAGTGTGCAATTTGAGTGAGTTGACTCACTTAGAAAAAAAGAACAAGTGAACTTGTTCAGTGAAATGCACAACCTTTACCCAACACTAGTCTGTAATAGCGAACTAAGTAGAATAAGTGAATGGGGCTGAAAGGAACGGTCTAGGACTAAACCCATCCAATTCAAAGTGCTTAATAATTAGCAACAAAAACTTTGATACCTCCAACTTGCCATAGCTAACAATAAATAACTCTGCCATTAAGTATGTAAGACGAGCAAGCATTTTGGGACTTGTGTTTTCCACAACTCTCACATGGAATGATCATATAGTTGGATCCGTAGGAAAGTTGTATGGAATACTTAGTAGCCAGATCGGTATTAAGCATTTCTTACCAGTCAAGATCCGCTTGCTGATAGCCAAGATCCTCCTAACTTCTGTCCTCTTCTATGGTGTAAAGGTATTTAATAACTTTGACTCAGCAAGTAAACTAAAAATACTGCTATGTTGGTACATCTTCAGTCGGAAACGAACTAATAGAATGTCTGACGTATCTTTGAATATATTTGACTTACCCCTTCAATCGTGGATGTGCGAATTCTTGTTTTGTTACATAAAATAGACATTATACCTAAATAAAAAACTTAGTTTTAGCCTTTCAATACAAACAAACAATATTGTGTGTCAAAAGTACAGACCGTCAGTTTCGGAAAGACAATTTTTCATCCACACTGTTGGCTGTTGGTATCGACTGCCCCACGATATTAAGACTATAAGGAACGCCACGCAATTTAGTTTTAGGATAGAAGATCACTTACGAACTGTAAACATTTGATTCGAGAAAACTAATATGTAGTTAATAAAGAAAATAACAACATGTAATAATAATAATAAAGTAGAACAGTTTAATTTTGTATGTGAACTTTGAATGATTGTATTAATACATGTTTAGATATAAGTTAGCATTGAAGTAGGTTATCTAAAATATTTTAATAATTTTCAATCGTTGTGACTGGCGCCATAATTCATAAGGATATTATACTTTAAGCGTTAGGATGTCTAGCGAATAAAACAAACAAAACAACAAACCATTTCGTATATATTCTCTCTTCTTCCGTTTGCAAAATCGAATACAACAACAAATATGTATGCGTTTTATTCAGCGTATATTTTATTGTTGGCGACAAACGATTTTGTGTGCTTCAGACAGCCACAAGCACACACTGACATCACCTGGCATTAAACGGGGTTCTCTTTCTATTTCTTGTGGTCGTTATTGTTGCTTCAGAAATATTTTCTTTATTTGTATTCAAGCTTTCAAAGCTTTAACCTCTGCTTTAAAACCTCCTCGCGTCATTTAAAGTTTAATTATTTTTACTTCTGAAAGAAATTTACACAAAAAGCTAAAAAATGGAGTCCGGTTCCTTGTTGTTCCTCATTTTGCAGTGCCTTTTCAATTAAGTTGCTGGATAATTGGAATTATCCATAACAACTTTGAATGGCCAGAAAGTTGTACGCAAAAGCAAATGCAGCATTTCAATTAAGTTTGCTCACTGAAGATTGAATGCTCCAGTGGGAGCAAAAAGAATGCCAAAAACTTTTACATAAATGTCTGATGGAGCACACATACACAGACACAGACACACACACAAAATACTGAAGGATCCGCAAGTTTTCGTGGGCAACAAAAGTTTTGCCTGAGCTCTGGGCTCTTGGCTAGGTGAAGGCGGAAAGTGCTTGGCCAAATGGCCAAATCGTTAACCGAAATGCAGACTCACTTACTTTGGGAGTGAGATTTTTATATCTCATGCTGAGTCACCAGCCCGCTGAGTGACTCCACCCTCCTACTCTACACCCTCCTCGTCTTTCCGGTAGTCACATTTCGGTTTCATTGTCAATTGACACTTTTTGTTGTTGCTGCTGCTGCTGCTGTCGCTGGCCATTTGAGCTGCAACTTGATTGCATTTTCACAGAGTGGAAACCGACCGTGGGAGGTGAGGCGTTGCTTGTTTTATGACCCTGGGGCAACTGCTTATTGCTTTCGGTTTGCTACCAATGATGGCCAAAGTAAGCGACATTCTTTTCAGACTTTGCTGAGCGTTTTCCTTGTTGCAAATTGAAATTGTTGCAACTTTTGCCTGGATTTATGTATCCTGCACCACTTAGCCCTAATTAATGGCCATCGGAAATTAATATCAACTTAAATGTATTTAGTGTTGATTAATGTAGAATTAATGAACAGCCTCCAGGTGCAGAAAAAAGTCTTCACTTTACCTGGAACGGCAGGTTGACATTTTTAGCTTCATTAATCATTCAAGCGGGTACGGGTTGAGTTGCACGGAAGTGGAAGTGGCATTGGCCGGGGCCATCATTAATTACTGTAAAAGGCGTCAGGCACGACCTGAGCAAACATTCAGGCCAATCAGAAAAAAAACGCACACACACACTAACAAAATGAAGTCAAGTAAACTGCCAAGAAAACCGTATTTCATTAATCGATCTTATTTGGAGACGGGAAATTATTTTAAGTAGTTTGACTTATAAGTACACAGAGAGAAAACAAACCTGTTCAGGAAATAAGAACGAAATATTCTCAAATTTTAAATGTTCTTGAAATGAAGAAAGATCAACTCGATCGAAGAAAGCTTGCTCTTGAAGTGAGAGCACTGTACTCACTTGTTTTGACAACGCTCTCGAATTTTTCCCTCTGTGTAGCTAAGAACTAAGCAATTTTTCATATCCTTATCAAAGAGTCTAAAACAGAGAAAGATTTAAATAAATTCATCAAAATAGGCTTTCAAAAAAGGATCGCAAGTTGTTCTGTTGCAGTTCAGAAAATAAATTGCCTTCAACTTAAAATAAGAACACGATGTAGTCAATGTTACTAATGTTATTGAAATGAGTAAAGTTGTACTCAATCGGATATTGTTAGTTTTATACCAACACCAAAACCGGTTTTCGGCAGATAGAGAGAGAGTTGGGTCTCTTTTTGATCCTTCTCTGGTATTTTTCAACTCAACTTTTTGTCAGCGCAACCACCACACTGAAAAGTATAAGTAGCATTTTAGATGTGAAGCTAGTTAAGTTTGAAATAGATTACCTTATTTGTGCGAGGGGTATTATTTTGTTAAAGTTGCTCATATGGACATATGTGGGTGTATTATTGGACAAGAAAAACTGATCCTTTAACTATGGGAAGTAATAGAAATATGCGCCGCAGGCGAAATTTGTTTCGCAAAATCAGCGGAAACTTTCTTTAAGTACCTTCTTAACCAAAATTGAACAAACAAAATTGACTTCAATAGACCGATGCTAAAATTATTTCGAGGTCGGTTTTCTGGGTTGACCGCAAATGCTTTTCGAACTTAGTTTTTTACATATAATTATAATGTGTAAATTGTGCTGGCTCAAAGGTTTCAAAGGATTGATTATAATTTAACACAAATCAATACCATTTTTAAACAGAGATAACTTACAACATTTCATAATAGCAATGGTAAGTCTGGACAGGCTGTTTCGGAATTTACCACAGTTCACTCATCAGCAGACGTTGTTGCTTTTCACACTTCAAACCCTTGTCAAACTCTATTTTTAAGCGGTCGACTTGGGCGAATAAAGACTTGAGAATTAAACTTTTTATACAAATTTCAGCCTGAGATTTTTGTTTGTGAAATTCAGCCTGAAATTATGCATAATTTGCATAACCGCTTAAATATAAAGTTTGACTAGTTTTATAGTCCAAAATAACTTTCTTTGTAGTCTGCTGGCAGAGGTTTGTACATGATGCTGATATAATTGGACGAATTGGTCGACACTGTTTGGAAACATAAAGTTATTCTAAAAGATTAAATTTGCCCAAAGTGTGAAAATCAATCCGTTGATGCTTAAAGTTTAGAAAGAGTGCATGAGATTTTCGTGCTTATTTGGCACCTTTATAACCTAAGAAATTTGTAGTTGTCTAGTACACTCCCATTAGCCACAAAAATTCGGAAAATAGTTTTCCTCGATGGATCGCGAACTATAAGGATTTTATGTGAAAATATAATTTAACGGTCGTCCATCGTTCTTTTTAATTGACATTTTAAATTTTTTATTTCATATAACAAGAGGTTAAGTGACGCATTCTTTACTGATTAAAAATTATATTTTGAATCAGCTTTTAGATGGTTTTCCCTGGAGGCAATTCCACATTGGATTTAAAGGTGCACGTCTGTTACTAGTAAAACCCAACCAACGAAAGACTTTGTGATGCTTTGAGCGGCGGTAAGCTAAAAATGAATAAAGGTACATCGAAATTCCAATAAAGATCATTTTGTCACTCTTAAGTGTTTTTGCGTTTTATTCAGACACTCAGGCTCGACCCAAAAAAAAGGGTGACAAGCCGTTGTGGCGGACTGAAGGATAATTGTTTAGCATATTTGACAATACTTTTGTTTCATAAGAAATTTCAAAAGGATACTCTATGAGGATTTATAAAATATTGATGACCCAAGTATCAATCCTCGTAAATTCATAATAAATATCGGCTTTACTTAGAAGAAATTTGTTTTTTTCTGGAATGTATGTACTAAACAATAATCAGGTTGTTCAATTAGTATTTAAGATCAATCATACATTATTTTCATCATTGTTAAATTCTTAATTAGTTTTACTATTTTAAGAACGAAATTTTCAGTATTTTTAGAGCTTGAATTTATATAAAATTGGCTCAACAGCCCCAAAAATGCCAGGCCAGCTTCTGTCAATCTCTTGGCGTGTGTGCTTATAATTTTTCGCACAATAAAAAGGGACCTTGAGAATTTTGCTTTTTCATGGCTAGTTTCTTTATAGCTGGCGCCAATAGCTGGCGAAGGTGACCGGATGTGTAAAGCTATTTTCTTAAGAAAGAAAAAAAAATTTATTCGATGGTCCGAGGCGTGATTGAATCCACGCCTCCCGCACAGCAGGCCGACACACCCGACCACGAATTTGAAACTAGAAAAATTAGGGGTGGCTCGTGGCTTTAATTTTTGACAGTTTTCGATAGAAGTAACTCGCAGCCTTGAATGATCGAACCAAGTACTTAGCATCAGTAGTTAGAAAATGGTAATGGTAATAGGATAGCCAATCCCAGCGTGCTTCCTTTAGTCTCTGAATGTTGGTGAGTAAATCCTTCACAGCGTGGGTATACTCCAAGGATGCTAGTCGCGTCCAGAGTTGGAATCTTAGCCCGAACTATAGAGCCCAGTCTAAACCATAGAAAATAAAACTCTCAGAGCAGAACTTACCACTCTTCTTATCTTAGACCACAAAGGATACCAACATCAGAGTTCGCTAGAAAAAGAATGCACTTAAGATCCACAGGAAAAGAAAACAACGTAAATCCAATTATTTATAAATATGTTTGCCAATCAATTTTAATTTACCTTGACTGGGATTCGAACTCAGAACTTAACTCAGGGGACTTAAGCGCACAATCTGGCATCTCGCTACTTTTCATAGTTAAATTTAATATACTTCATATTAACCGTTGGACTCTTTCAAATTATGTGTTTAATGATCGATTTCCATTTGTTCTCCTTATACTTCAAAAAGAAAACTAAGATTAAATATGAAGAATATTTCACTTATATATTTGCATTCTACATTCAAATCTTCTACGAAAAACTTTGATTTTAAGTTGAAAAGAAATATTCAAATTATTTTGCTTACCGCTTATTTTTGCTTATTAAATAAGACAAACTTTACGCTAACTTGATTACACTTCGATTTTAATAGTTTTCTTATTCAACTTAAGTTAAAATTGAATCATTTTTATTTAAATCTAAAATGAAAACTTGAGTTTTTGAAGTTAATATATTTACAGTATATTCAATTATACTATGCACTTCTTTTTTTTGCTCTGTGTTTAGGTAGAGGAACAGAGCCAAATAAAAGACGTGTGGTTGTCTTGCGCGTCACTCTTAGAATGGCGCTCGTTGACTTTATTCATACTCGTCAGCGCGTCTCAGAGTGCAAGAGCAACGTAAAATATGTTCTTTGAACGAACTTGACAATGGCAAAAGAATTCACAGTTACTTAAATCTACTTACAGTTTATTGATATTTATTACTAAACAAGACAATTTTTGTCAAGCTTGTCGAAGTGCAAAATGAATGAAATGGAAGGAGTAAGTGTCTTTTCTTTGTTGTTGAGCTACTTAACATAGTATTGAGGTGCACACGTAATACAAGTCGAACAAGCCTGTAGTTTTGGTTCCGCTCTTTTGCCGCTTGATACAGAAACAGAACTGAAAAGGTGTTTGGTTCTAGTTGTATTTGTTGTATCTGACAAAAACTGGTAGTTTGTATGAATCACGAAACAGTTAAGATAAAGAGAAATTTCAAACAAAAACTTTATTTTAAGTGACGGAGTGAAAAAGGATTGATGAAGAAATATTCGTTAAGTGAGGGAAGAGGAATGGCTGGAGCTTCGCAAATAGAGAAAGAATGGCAGAATAACTAAAGAGAAAAACATAATAATAAAAGAGGAAAGAATTGAAATATAGAGCATAAGTAGAGAATGTGGAACCAAGAAGAATAAATAAATAGGGAATAATGAAAATGTCTTAAAAACAAAAGAAAAGTAAAGGGGAGCTAATACTGGGTGGGGAGCTAATACTGGGTGGTTTGGAATTTGGAATCATAATTTTTTGACTTTAAAAACGTCAAATGTCATTCCGAAAGCGACTAATATTTAGTAAAAACTTTGACATTTACGAAATGGGTCGCTATTCGCTTGAAGAAAGTTGGGAGATATCAAAAACATATTTCCAAAGTGGTGAGTCCTCGACTCAAACTGTGCGAAATTTGAAAAAAACATTTAACAAAAAAAATGTTCCGAAAACTCAATTTGTGGATCAATTCGTGAAACTGGAATGTTGGTGGATAAACCAACCTATGTACGTACTCGTCCGGTGCGCTAGACCGAAAACATTGCTACGGTTGCCGAAAATGCGCGTGAACAACCATCCACGTCAACTCGCCATCGATCTCAACAATTGATGCGAATTTTGCATAAAGACCTTGCCATGAAGCCATACAAATTACGATTGGTGCAGCAGCTAAAGCAAATTGACCATCCGAATCGTCTACAGTTCGCAAATTGGGCGGAGATCGTTTGACCGAAGATGGTGAATTTAACCGAAAAGTCATCTTTACGGATGAAGCACATTTCCACATCGGTGGAACAAAATTGTCGCATCTGGGGCACAGAAAATCCGCATATCGTCGTCGAGAAGCCAATGCACCCACCACGTGTCACTGTTTGGTGCGGATGTTGGTCTCGAGGCATCATTGGTCCATTTTTCTTTGAACGTGAAAAAGTAGCCACCGTGACCGTGAATGGTGACCGTTACCGCGCAATGTTAAGTGATTGGTTCTTCGAGGAAATTGAAGCGGAAGACTTGGACGATATTTGGTTTCAACAAGATCTGTGATCTGACACCGTTAGACTATTATCTTTGGGGAGCGGTCAAGGACAAATGTTATGCAAACAATCCTGAATCAATTGATGAGTTGAAAAACGAGATTCGAGTTGCTATTGCTGACATACGTGCCGAAACAATTGTCAAAAAATGGGTGGATTGAATGGGCTACTGCCAAGTCAGCCTTGGTGGTCATTTGAGCGAAATTGTTTTTCATAAATATATGACATGAACCAACCTTTCCAATAAATGATGAACATTTGAAAAATATCGAGCCGTTTTGTTTTTTATAGCAAAATTAAATTAGAATTCCTGTAGAAATGAAAAGAAATAAGGTAAAATTACTTAAAAAGCAAAAGGATAAAAGAGAAATGGAAAATAAAATAGGTGAAATCTGCCAAGATGAAACCAAAGAAGCAAAATGGGAAAATAAAATAAATGATAACAGGTGAAGCACGAATGGAAAAACAAAGAAAGAAAGAAACAACTAGAATAAGTTTCAAAGAACTAAAATTAAAGAACAAAGTAAATGTTAAGCTCCCACAGGCAAACATTTTGCCCAAATTTTTATCAAATTTTTCTAAAGAGCCATAATGGCAGACTTGCAGGACTTTAAACTAAAGCTATGGTGCCATGGGCATATACTTGGGTCAAATTCTCCATTTACTCCTAATCAGCCAACTTTTTATCTAAATTTGTGCAAATTATTTGCCTGTTGGACCTTAGCTTAAGCATGGAGAAAAAATTGATGCAAAAGTTGAAGAAATGAGCAGACAAGTTGCAAGATTTTAAAATCATTTTGCAACATAAAGATTTGTTTTTAAATTAAGATTTTAATTGCTAAATAAATTAAACCATCACCGCAAATTTGCGTCTGTCTGTCCGTCTCTTTCTATGCTATCTCATCCGTCAGTTTTAAAACTATATTAACCAAACTTTGCACGAAGTTTTATCAGTCGAAAAAGTAGTTTTAGTGAGAAAAACTTTTTGGTTTTCAATGGCATCGTTTTTATACTTCCCAGCTATGAATATTATTAGTTTCCACACAATTTTGGAGAGTTTAGTCAAAATCTGATGCTCTATAACAAACTGGCAAGCAAATGGTTAAGGTAGTGACGCAATCTATTGCTGAGATATTGGCGGCCAATATTGTTCCTGACGAAAACCATATTGGTCGCTTACACGGCATTCTGTGCTGTGTGTGAAGCGACTAGTTGAACAATTCAACTACCAACACTAATTTATCTCTCTGTCCCGTTTTCGCAAGCCTTGTCTCGTTCTTGGTCACCAATATTGGCTAGCTTTCCTTTATTTTTATATATTTTTAAAAACACCCAAAATGACCATTTCTGTCACTTAAATGGAATTTCCAATTGAGTAAATTATAATTGTGTCACTTTACCATATTCCATTTATTAATATGCCAGACAGAATAATGAAAAATCCGACCAACAAACATGCACAGCTCATTTCGTTTTATCCACAAAATCAAATCAAACTCATTTGGTCACGAAATGATCAAATTGTTGTTTGGTGCGCTCTTTTGTGTAAAGCACACACTTAATTATAAATTTTCAATTAAATTGTATGGCCCAAAAATAGTTTAAATATTTTCTCTTTTGCTCTTTGGCTCGTTCTCTGACAATTTTGCAACAGCATAAACAACACAGATGAGGCAAACTTTTGTGCATGTCCATCTACCCACTCCACCACCAACAACTACGCTGTGCAGGCTTCCTGAAGCCTTTGTCCGCTTGGCCGTAACCAGAAAATGACAAAAGCCATGTCAACAGCATGTTTAAGGGTTCGGGGTTTGAGTTCGAGTTAAGACAATGGAATGGTGTGTGTGCTCTTATCCGTGTTGCTTGTGGCCAAAGTCTTAACATGAAACTTCTTCTCTGCTCGTTTGGTTACTTTTCAAGCTGGCAAACAATAGCTCGGATAATTTATTCATATTTGGACACTCTCACACACACACACACACTTGCCTGAATGAATTTTTAAATAACTATAAATTTCTAAATTTACACAAGAGACTCCGAAGACACATTGCACTAAAGATAAGCCAACAAAGCGAACCAACAAAAAATGATTCTCCCTGGGCAAACAATGGAAATTTTAATGAATATTTTTGGGGTCGAAGCTTTTGCTCCCTTTTCACAGAGTGTTGAAAATTGCAACATAAATTTTCTGGACACACACACACACACACGCACAAGAAGTTTTTCCATTTTCATGATAAACATTGTGTCAACACAGACCAAACAATTTGCTAAATATTTATTAATTTGCATTATACGCAAGCAATTAGGAATTTTCCCCAGACGAAGGTGATTTCTATAAATATGAAAACGAAAAATATAGTTTAGCTGGGCAGAAAAAGTACTGTGTGAAATTTTGAATTAAAATATGCAAATAAATCAAAAACTTCATAAAAATATGAATTGTTGTTGTGGTTTGAGTTGAAAACTGAGCATTTGCATGCAACCGAGAAGGAATGTGTGAAATTTCCTCGTAGTTTGCACAAAATTAATTCCTAATTTTACAAACATTTCTACAACTTTGCTTCATCGTGTTAATCCCGACCTAAATCTTTGAGTAAAATGGTAGCTCAAAGATTTAGGTCGGGATTAACACGATGAAGCAAACTTTATGAAGTTTTCATAATCGGCTTAAAAATCAAGGGAATTCTACTAGGTTACCTGAACAATAGAATCACACTTGCGTCTCTTGCCTTCTGAAAAAACTTAATGAAGTTTGCTTCATCGTGTAAATCCCGTCTTAGTCTATGAGCCTTTTTGCAACAGATCAAAAAGTGCAGAAAAGTTCCCAAACGGCATTAGCAGAGTAACACAAAATATTACAGACGAGAATAGCACATCAAACCTCATCAGACTCCTGTAGTTTGCAAACACATTTATCAACAAATCTCCCGTAATTTACGTAAAATTAATATTTTGCTATCAAGCCAGACTCTGAGTGAACTTTACCCCTTTGTTATCTGATGCCTCAAATGACAACCCAAAGTCCCCAAAAATGCTATATTCAAAGAAAAATAGAAATTAGCTCATGGCACCGCCTGATGCGTCTGTCCATCTCGACTGTGGTCACAACAGAACGGTCTTGAGGCCAACTGGCAAAATACTAAGTTTCCTGATCTCACACTTTTGTCTTTTGGAAAAGGCAGCTGTGTAGATCCATGGAAGTTGGTATTTTGGTCTTAAACATCTATTGGAAGAGTATCTCTGAGGAAAGAATAAAAAGCTTAGTAAGACTGTGCAAGAAGCCTTGGACTGGTGAAAAGCGGCAAAATTCATGATGTCAAGAATGTAATTCTGAATCTAGAACCGGGGCACTCAGAAAAAGAACCGAGAACTTTATAGATGCAGCTGTATCCATAAATGAGTAAGTACGAAAATACTAAGTTCAAGTACAAATTATATTATTTCCTAGAGAAGGAAGATGAATTTAATAAATAAAAAAAATGGGAAATCAGAAAGAAAAAAATAGTTTAATATAAAGTTAATTTTTTTCAGCGTTTATATCGCGAGCACAAAATGTTCTTAAAACATGCCCAAGCCGTTCATAAAGTGAGCACAAAATGTTTATAAAATGACACTCGCTGTTCACTGTTCAAGAAAAAAGCGGGATTACTTTACTTTTGTCACCGAATGGGTTTGGTTTCAGAAGATTTAGAACTAATTTTTTTTGAGTGTGAAAGATGACAGCAATTGAAATGACGTCGATTTCCGTATGAACTTGTGCATTTCGAACTAGAATTGTTTAAGTTTTTATGTGAAGTGCCAAATATGTCAGAGATTACTAGATCAGGTCGAAAAAAATTCAAATTATTTGACGATTTTAATCCGCTCGGCTTTCAGCAGTCGATTTAAAAAAATCAAAGTTTCTAAGCAATATCAAGTGACCTAAAGCCAGCTAAACTCACTAATTATACATTAGAAAATTACAAATCTATATAAGAGACGGCACGCTCTCATGTTTTGTGAACGAAACTAACAAAAGTTTCAAGAAACAACTCAGAAAACGCTTTTTTGAATGCTTCGCATTTCAAAATTACCTGGCACTTCTAAGCTCGCTCAAAAGTTTCAAGCTTTTGCACTTTGAAAGTTCAGCCTCAAAGCTTAAACATTACCACCAAAAAGATGAAACCACTCATTGCTTGTCTATTTTTGCTTTCATTGCTTTTAGCAGTTCCCAACTGATCTAAGCACTGATCTGTATGGAGAGGCAGTTGGCAATCATGCTTTCTTAAGCGAAAAGCCTACTGAAGAGTCGTTCTGGAGAACGATGAAAGAGTTCTGTATAGGCAGCCAGCTCTTTTTGGTGGTACAATGCATAAGTTGTTTACAGTAACTAGTAACTAGTTTGTGTACCTTTTACCTTACCTCGGCATTTTCAAACTCGAGTACCTTTTACCTTACCGAGGTCTTAATTTTCATTTACCTTGGTAATAGGTATGGTACTAGGTACTTTTCGTACGAAATTTTTTCGCGCCCATTTCAATATAGCCAAGAAGTTGCCGCTCTGCCATGTGGAATAAGAAAATTTCAGGGAAAAGTTGTTTGTGGCTATCACTGGACGTCCAGTAAACATACCCTGTTCAAAAACTTTACTATTCTAGCTAGATAAGAGCAAGGAGGACTATTGGCCGTGTTCCCATTTTCACTTTCCCAAAAATTTTACGATTTTAAGACCAATTTTGTACTGAAACCGGTTTTAAATCCAGAAATTTGTACGAAAGTGAAAATTGAATAGTATAAGATAAATATCGCTGGTACTTTTCATAATACTCATTTAATTTGTACGACTGCCGATATGTGGAGTTGCGATAACAAAAGCTACTTTGGTGTAACTGGCCACTACATAGATAGCAATCTACATCGTCATTCTCTTGTGCTCGCATATAAACGTGTGCGATTTTCCCATACACATGAAATACTTGCTGCGATATTAGCTGAAGTTCATAGAAAATACGGACTTAGGAATACCAATATATGTGGAACAGATACAGATAATTCATCCAACTTGTGTAAAGCATTTATAGGGTACAGTTTTTAGAAGAGTCTGATCTAAAAGTAATAGATCTGGATAGTACAGCTGTTGCTAAAATTATTTTGCCAAGTCGATTTGGATGCGCATCACACACTTTGAACTTAGTTGTCACGAAAGATGCTGAACAGGCTCTAGAATTCTTTTTTAGACTTCGGTTTTGTCCATTATGATAATTCAAACAATTCAATTGACGTGAATTCCATATTAAAACAACTAATTTGTAAAGTGTTTTAATGATTGGCTTCTTGAAGAAACTACGGAAAATTTTTAAACTGTTGTCAATGAGAGTTCCAATATAACGGATTCTGAAGACTGTTAAGATACCAGTAATGGAATATTGAATGAAACTGAGAATTATTATAAAAATTCTAATATTGAAATGGAAACCTTAACTTATGTTGCCGATAATACCAAATCTTTTGAATCAATACTTAAGTATAAAAATATTTGAAATGTTTTTTATAAGTATAATACAAATTGGCCTATCTCTACCCGTATTGAAAGAATTTTTATATGTGGAGGCCAAATAAACAAAAAATAATCATATTCGAAGCTGATGTTACGGTAAAAAATCGAGATAGATATAAGACAATAAGCACAATACATATTTCATTTTTAAACCATTCTTTACAATTTAAAAGTACCTTTTTTGTACCTTTACCTTTACCTAGGTACTGGAAATTTCGTATACCTTTTACCTTACCAAGGTATACTTTTGGACATTTACCTTGTAAGAAAAGTGAGTACCTTTCCAATCACTGTTTACAGTTGGGAACAAAAGCAACTTTTTCGGACCTAGAGCCAGCTAAACTCACTAATTAAAGTGACCGAAGATATTTTCGTCACTTCATATGTACAGTTGTAGGATTTCAAAGCGAAATGAGAACGTTTAAACGAAAATCGCCGTCGAAATATGGAACATACCCGAATAATTTCGTTTAAAAAATTGTGTTTGATGAACGTGTCGTATGAGTAATTTTTGTTTAAAGCTTTAAGGCGCTGTCGCGCCCATTTAAAATTAAAATAAGTTTTTTTGATTATTACAATTGTTAATCATACAACAAATATTAGCTTGGGGAATGCTGAGATCTACTTTTTTTCATTTTGCTGTTTTGATGTTTGACCTAATGTACCTATATGAAGCAGTGGAACAGGGCTATTCTCAAACTTTACGTCACTTATACAAACTTTTAACTATTCTCTACAATTTCTATTAAGTGTTTCTGTTTCCTTATAGCTATAAGCAAACAAAACTCTAGCCGGCTAAAACTTTCAACAAAATGTAATAGGTAAATGTGAATTAAGATGACTTTTAAATATTTATATCAAAATAATTAAATCGATTGTGTGTACAACACAACCACAGACAAACATGCGCGAGTACTTAAATCTGACGCTTGCGTTGCTGCCAGCGTTTTCGTCTGTCTGTTGCCTTTGGTTTTGGCACTAATGCCAAGAAATTTTGCGGAGGGCGGTGTGAGGCCAACTAATTGCGGCGGCATAACTTGTTGCGCCCCCCCTCCCTACGCCCCTTTCCACCATTAGTGCCACATGTATGCGTGCGTGTCTGTGTGTGTGTGAGTTTGCAATGTAAATGTACGCCACAGACAGCCGGCGAGCGGCTGTCGACTGTCGTCTGTCTAAGAACTATTGGCAACAACAACAAACTACGGCCACAGCGAATTGCATTAGCTTTGCTTGTGTATGCGACTATGCCACGCCCACTCCCACGCACAGCACGCCCATGAAGGCCCCTGAAGGCCACATTACTCTGGCCTCTTGTTTACAATAAACAAAGTCAAAGTGTCGCCTCTCCTGGCAAAACGGGCAAAGGCAACTTGAACATTTTTGTGTTTGATTTACACACAGGCCCAACTACAAGTGAGTACAAGAAGCTAATGAAATAAATATCAATAAAATCGTTGAACAGGAAGTGTAGCAAAAGGTCAAGTGGATGCAATTACAGCGGTAAAGGACACAGGGCAAAAGAAACTACCCATGGGGTGTGGGAATGATACAAAGATTCAGTCGAAGGCTTGGGACGCGAGCCGAGCTGATAAATGTGTGAAGTCTTTCATGAGCCTTGAGCTATATGATCCGATTGAAATGATTCAGCTCAGATCAGCTCAACAAAGCAACTAGATCAATCATGCTCATTTCAAATAGCTTATAGGGTTCGAAGCACAGACGAAGTTAGCTTAGCCTTCTCGTTTATAATTTAACTTCAGAGCTTTGAGTGGCAACCATGCCAGCTGCTCAAAGCAAAATTACGCCCACAGCCTATTTACATAGATGCCCCAAATGTGCAGTTAGGCGTAACATTTATTCTGTGAACATGCGAAATATGTGAAGTGGGGCGAAATCGTCAACAACATGTCACACGAGCAAACATCAAATAACACTATAATCAATCCCACAACTGGACTTTGGACGAATTCACACGAATCCAAAAACGACACAATTAATTGTGAAATAAAGGTAAATATGTACGAGCAGTAAGAGCAAATTTAGTGGTTAGTAAAACCAATAAAAACCAGTTTCCCCTTCTATATAAAGCAAGCTGCAAAATTTTGCCCACTCCTGCAAGCAGTACGTCATCAGAGAGGACCGTTTCTCAAGCCGGATACCTCATATCACAAAAAAGGTCAGCAATAACATCCAAAGATGATATGGTCAAAAAAAATAATGTTTTTAATTGATCGTCTCGACCGTTTGAATGGAGGTGTAACAGGCAGTGCTCCAGAGGCAGATATCTCAGGTACGGCTGGAAGCCAGGAAGGCTGTGCCATCAGCATAAGTGGCTTTCAGTGTGATGTTGGCGTCTGGAACGGGCAAATCCGCTGTGTACGATACTGGTCCAAATAGTCTTGCTTGGGTCATATCTAATAAGGCAGATATTTGAGCGGTTTTCTCTCAGCTCGACTATGAAGCAGGTTCCTTCGAGGAAGGACTGGATAATAGCAAAAGGCACAGTTGAGAAAAAATTTTTTAGAAGGGCGCAATTTTTTAGTTGATTTGATCTATAGAATCACTGGAGCTTGATCTGTTTGGAGTTTGATCTGTTTAGAGTCACTGGGAATTTGTTCTGAGTAACTCAAAATAAAACAATTCTGACTTGATTTACTTGAACCTTTTTTTTAAACATGAATTAAAGCGCTCTTTGATTGCATTCGTGCAGGGCTCTAGTATCAATCACTGACAATCGAATGCCAAGAATCAAATACTCAGAGTCCTGTACATCATATATCGAGCACTGAGTATTAAGTGCTTAGTATCGAGTACAGAGTATGGAGTCCTGAGTATGAAGCACTGAGTATCGAGTACTGAGTATTGAGTACCAATTATGAGAATATGAGTAGTAAGTACTCAGTGCTGAGTACAGAGTATGGAGTACTGAGTATCGAGAACTGAGTATCAATCACTGAGAATCCATTATAGAGTATCCAATACCGAGTATCAAGTACTGAGAATCGTGAACTGCGTATCGAGCACTGACTATTAAGTACACAGTATCGAGTACAGAATATGGAGTACTGAGTTTGAAGCACTGCGTATCGAGTACTGAGTATTGAGTACCAATCATTGAGTATCAATCTCTGAGAATCGAATACTGAGAATAAAGAATCGTGTACAGCGTATCGAGAATCTGAGTAGTAAGTACTCAAAACTGAGTACAAAGTATGGAGTACTGAGTACTGAGTATGGAGTACTGAGTACTGAGTATGGAATACTGAGTATCAATCACTGAGAATCCATTATAGAGTAGCCAATACCTAGTATCAAGTACTGAGAATCGTGAACTGCGTATTGAGCACTGACTATTAAGTACACAGTATCGAGTACAGAATATGGAGTACTGAGTTTGAAGTACTGAGTATCGAATACTGAGTATTGAGTACCAATCCTTGAGTATCAATCACTGAGAATCGAATACCGAGTATCAAGTACTGAGAATCGCGTATCGATCAGTGAGTATTATGTACCCAGTATCGAGTACAGAGTATGGAGCACAGAGTATGGAGTACCGAGTATAGTCATGAGTATCAATCACTGAGAATCGATTATAGAATATTCCATACCGTGTAGCAAGTATGGAGAATCGTGAACTGCGCTTCGAGCACTGAGTATTGAGTACTCATTATCGAGTACCGACTGTTAATCACTGAGCATTGAGTAGAGTATCGAATACATAGTATCAAGCACTAAGTATTAAGTACTCAGTATCGAGTAGTGAGTAGCGAGTACTAAGTTTCGAGTAATGAGTATCGAGCACAGAGTATAACATAACACATACACACACAGAAGTAAGTCCCGGACAACACCTTGTACGGCATGTTTCACATCAGTGTGTCGTGAATGTTACCTACACTCACTCATTTAAGTTTTTATTTTTTTTGAGTGTACATAAAAAAGTTTAATTTAAAGCCTCAACTTTTTCCCAAATTCAAATTCTCCTGAGCACAATTCTACATCACATAAACTTGACTTTAACCACGTTGATGAATAAAATATTAATACCCATTTAAAGAGTTTTTACTCTTGACATCGGCAACAACATGTTGCAGTCAAGCGACCACAAAAAGCAGGAAATGCTCTTCAGGACCCAACTCCCGTTTATGGCCAGTGGGGCCCAGTGTCTGGCTAAGAGCTTAATAAAATTATGTGACGATGATTGCCCCGACTCGACTGGGCCGACGACTGCCCCTTCCACTTTACCATTTTGCTCGGGCAGGTTTGGGCTTTGGTTGCCACTTGAAAAACGCATTAAGGCTGCAGTTTGGTGTGCCATTTTTTTATGTATATAATATACAAATATACATATATAAATTTGTGTGTGTGTGTGTGAGTGCTTGCCAGCTGCCCTATATGCATGCCAGAGTGGTTTGTTGATTGCTTGTTAAAAGGCTGCCTCCGAGTCGGCTTCTGGTGCTGCAGTTGCAGCTGCTGCTCTTGCCATGAAATTTAATTAAAAACTTGTGTGCCGTGAAATTACATTTCGACGTGCGTTTCCCTTCGCAAAATCCACTGGGCTGGACTGAATGAGCAGGAGCGGGTGAGTGAGTCGGCGCGCACGCCCAAAGGTACGCAACGCACACAAAGGCGCAAAAGCATACGATGATTTTTATGTTAAAAAGGAAAATGCGGAAGGAAATGAAAATGGCCTACCTCCGTTGGACAGCAGAGTTGCGCATAATGGAGTCTCGATGTCGTTGGATCTGGCACTTGCAGTTGGCGATTGCATGGATACGGTTTGATTTTTCAATTAGGATTGCAAAATTAAAAGAAAACATGTGAAAATTCTAAAATAAAAAAAAAGTTAAATTGGAACATCTTCCCCGAAATGTGTTTAAAACCAAAAATGGGAAAAAAGTAAAATGCAAAAGAAAAACAAAAAAAACTAAAATGAATGTTCGTTCATCGATTTGCTGAGACTCAAGGATGCAAACCACAAACCGAACCAGTGTCCTTTCGAAAGAAAACCAAAAGCGAACACCTTTTTCACCTTTTCAATTCAATTTGTAAACATTTTAATTAATCATTTGATGCTCCACAAAAGCTGACGCAAAATTTAGCTAAGCTTTGAATTGTTTTAAACAATATTAGAGGAAGCCGCACCACTTCCTCTACACCAAACAAACGTTAATTATGCAAAATTTGGCAGCTCTAGTTTGTGGAAACTCATAACCAATTTATAAGTAAATGCTGATTATAAATGTAAATCTGGCTTCTGGATATACAATCAAATCGCAACACCTTTTGGCCCCGTTTCCTGTTTGTTTTGCCTGTTGCCTTGGCATTTGTTATGCAAAAATTGTTGGCTTGCCATTTTGCATATTTCAATTAAACATTTCACATACGGTAAAGCAACTGGCGAATGACAGCGGCACACCCTCGGCAGCAAATCCGCTTAAAACTTATTCAATTAAAGTTCAGCTAAAAAGGCAACACGCACACACACACACACACACAAGCCCCCACACTTATACAGACAAAACAGACGACAAATTCAAGTCATAAAAATAGAAGGCAAATGGCGACCAGCAAACGAGCAGAAAACAACAACAGCAACAGCAATACAAACGCCATAACTATGAGCAGGGCATAAAAATATGCACATAAAGTGTGTATAATATGCAAGGAGAAGGAGATGGAGATGAAAATGGAAATAGAAATACTGCAGACAACCGTAAAAAAAGAAAAAATATAGTGAGACCAACACTAAGGCAACACACAAATGTGGCAAATAAATCAGCAGTCAGTTGTACTAGAAAAAGGGGTGAAGCAGTTGGGTTTGGGTAGGGTCCAATGATGATTCCTTGTTAACCATTTGTTGGGTTTATTTGTATGCGACATTGGGGAGAACTTGAGGCATATGGGGACTCGAGATACAAATGAGTTGGCACAACAGTACAATTTTTAATTTGGTAAAGTAATGTTGCAAGTTTCTTAGGATTAATGGGATTAATGATTTGATCAAGGAAATCATTTTAAAAAAATTACAGAAAATATCGTTAATAGCCTAATTAAACTGAGCACATCTAACATCCCGCATTATGAGTTAAAATGCTTAAAAACTATTTGCTAAGCCAACATTTGTATATTTTTGTTTTATCAAAATAATAAGTAGGTTGGTGTCTAAAAGGACCACCCAACAAAGATGACAATTTTTGCCACGGCAAGTGTTTGGCTCATGATGTGGGATGTTAGATGTGCTTAGTGTAATTAGCCTAATAAGCTGTTACTAGTTACTTGACAACTCGTAACACGAAACGTTTCAAAAATGTATTTATTTAAATTATATAAATTCGATTTGATGCCATTTAAACAAATTGTAAGAGTTTTGTAAAAGCTCAGCTCGCTTATGTTCAATAAGCTTTGAAAAATGGGACAATGCATAATAACAGAGTGAATTATTCAAAAGACTTTCCAAGATTTCTCTACAATTTAAAAGTGCTGATTAACTCTTGACTCTCGCAACTCGATGAAAGATGGTCCTTCTTATGCAGTTTTCTCAACTGCAGATCGACGCTTCCGCGGACTGGTAAGCATCTATCCCAACATCTTGGCTCTAACCGTATATCAAAGCATATAAGTAAGCTAAATTTTAAATTGCATGGATTGTCTTTTGTAAGCGAGAATATAATGTATTCCAGTTAAGAGTAATTTTTGAATAACTAACTGAAACCGAGCCGTGCGTTGCTATGCCCCCTTAAAACCTCCTATCTCCTCCCATCTACATTTACCATCCATCAAATCTTCATGATAATCCATCTAGTTGTCCCGGCAAACTTGAAATTACCTTGAATGTTGGATTGTAATTTCGTTCATTTACAATTTCACCATTTGGAAAAATAGCAATCGTTGTACATCTTGATGTGTTGCTAGAAATGGTTCGAATTAGGAGATTCATTGTAAAGCAGCGTACGCAATGTCTCTGGTGGAAGAAGCAATTAAACTTGCCGCTCGCGCAGCACAATCCAAGCGGTTCATTCTCAAATTTACCTGCATTGCAATGCTGAAAAACGAGAGACATCTGACCGAATTCAACTGATGAGTGCGCACTGTATTCAATAATTGGCTTACATCAAATGGCTGCACGTTCAATATTAAAAGGAAGAATTTGTTGTCGTCCTTTGTAATCTTGCATTACTCATTACTTTGCCGAGCACGAACTTCTTTTCTTCACAATCGTTCTTGCTCATTGTAAGCTTCGTTCATCGCTTTTGACCGTCGCGTAAAACTTTCAATCATTCCTATTCGAGCCGACACGCTTTCAATATCACGTTCCTCTTCCTATAGACGTGCTGCGACATTTCGGTTTCGCGTTGCACGACCTCTTCTTGGCATCGTAACAAATACTGAACTGTAAGTGATCATCACTTGGTATTAATGGAACTTAGAGTTTCCACTAATAAAAAATGTATATTTAAAATAGCCAAAATACTGAAAAAAGACGAACGAAAAAGATGCAATTGAAAATTGTAAAACAACTGGAAAAACAAAACAAATCGGAGAGATTTATGCTAAGCTATTGAATGGAATGACCGCCTACTGCTCCACATGTTGAACTGTAATTAAATTGAACTGAAAAACGAAATGTGTTGATTATAATCAAAAATCATAATATGAAATTAATTTGCAGTTTTTTAAGGGATTGCATTGGTTATGTTACTTCTAATTTTCTAAAGGTTACTATCGCGCGCGAACCACGCAAAATAGCAGCCCACCTCCCGCCTAACCGACCTAGAGGCGTGCGACACGAAAGCCCCAAGGGAAAACATAAAATAAATAAGTAAGTCCGCATTTACACGGTGAAGCAAAGTTCACATGAAGTTTTTGTTTGTAGGGAAGAGGTGTGGGGACAGTAGAAGCAGGAAAAGCTTCATGGCCTCGCACAGTTGTCGATTCTGCCAATCTGGCAGAACAACAAACCGATAGTCACGATGTCGTGAGCGTGAAAAACTCACGATACCTTTCTGCCCATGCCTAAAATCATTTTCGCGCCTTTTTAAGTTGTTTTGTTTTGCGCTGAGAAAGTTAAAGTTTTGCGATTTGTTGTAAAGTAAGACTTTAATTTGACAAAAGTTGGTATGTATTTAATAAAAAAATGTGTGTTTGTCCTGTTCTTATATGTATTAGCGGTAAATCAATGTCGAACTTAACATTTCTTTTAGAGTATATTTACATGCGTGTCCGCGGCTTTGGTGGAGTATAGCTTTTGATATAGGCCCGTATTGTTCTTAAATCTTTATGTGTTTGTGAAAATGGTCCATTGTGAATCGTCAAGTGTCAATATGAACTGCAACTTTCTGCAACTTATTAGTTTTTTACATTTTAAAGGTAAAATGTCAGTCTGGAGAAGCACAACCTTCTCTTGGATGAACCACAACCGAAAAAACTAGCCCAGGAATTCGATAGAAGATTTAACGCACGCGCTATTACTGTCGTCATACCATCTAATATCGTCAATATCAAAAAGTACTTCATAGTGCTCAAAATAATACATTTAATCCGATAAAGGGCCATATAAGTTCTGGAAACTGTCTCCGATTTGAACAACTCAGAAGGTGAATAACATTTATTTTTCTTCTTTTAATTTGATTTCTAATTAAATTTGAATAGTTAATAAAAGAATTTTAAATTATTGGAAATAAATAAAAAAAAATTTTTTTAAGAATTATTTAATATTAACATTAAAATTTAAATCAAAAAAAATTTTTTTGACTAAAAATTTCCTTTGTTGAAATTTAAATTTATAAAAATAATTCCAAAAATAATACTTAGGTTTTTTGTAAGTTATTAATTATTGCCTGCCAGACTGGCACAATCGACCACTGTGCCTCGGTTTGCTATGAAGTTTTTCGATAGTTTTTCTTTGCCTAATACCGATAGATTCTCTATCGATAGCTTGCCAAAAAAGTTTTGCAATGCAATAGTAATCGGAATGTACGAACAAAACGAAAACTTCAAGCAGCACATTATTTGGTGTAAATGAGAGCGGAGTTTCGAAGATGCTTCAAAACGAAATCGAAGAGAGCTGCATTAAGTAAAATTTGCCATGTACGGAGGTGTCACAAAAATCTCTTCCAACCCTAAACTAATTCTCGGTGTCCCAGAAATCGCTTTCGGTTGGTTTCAAATCTCTCGTGTTTTGTAAGGAGATTTAGCAAAATGCACCACTCAAACAATTTTGACAAGAAAAAATTTATTTTGGAAATTACTTTACTTTACAACATTACTTTTCTGGATAGGTTATTTAGTCAGTTTGAATATTGTAATTTGCTGCTGGTAATTTATAAAGCAGGAAGAGAATCTTCCGAGATGATTAGAGTTTATTGATATTAGCACACAGGACAAGAAACGTTAAGTAAAGTAATAAGGGAATAAAGTTACGGGTCAGTCAAAAAGGAACGTTAAGATCAATTTGACTAACCAACTCAGATAAGTAGATTGCACCATTAATTAGTCTATGAATAAAGATTACCCCAAGCATAATATAAGGTTAATTAAGGAGGGAAGGTTAATAAAAAGAAGTCTACTAGAATTCAATGGTAAACGCACCTTAGGAAGAGGAAAGAATAAGAATTGCTTTAGCACAGATTCTTTTTTTTTTTCAATTTTTTCTTTTGTTTCTAAATTTTTTGTCACCTTGTGTAAATTTGGCAACTTAATTTAGATTGTGTAGATATTCTCTTAACTTCTCTGTTTATGTAATGTTTGATTGCAGGTGTAATGTGTCTGATTATGAGCGAGTTGTTTTGTGATGATATAAAATATGCTAGGTGTCAAGTTTATTGAATGGGAGGTAGTTGGCATATTTGTCTGTTGGGAAGCTCCCTAGGGAAAAGTTTTTTGAGGCGTCGCCAAACTGTACTTCCTGTACTTCCTTTCTTTCGTCTGCGCAGGAGTCATCACAGATTTAATTCAATATTGATGTTTTGAATATTGCAGGGATCACACACATGATCCGTACTTAAGAATCAGACGGACAAGAGATGTGTACCGAATCTTGGTTGTCAAGGGATCCTCAAATTCCTTCGACCATCGATTAATAAGCCCAAGAGCACTCTTGGCACTTTTAACAGTTGCATATACATGAGAGTAACATTTAAATTGATGATCCAGAATTACACAGGGATAATTTACTTCATTGGCGGTATCATTTAAGCGCTCTTATGCCACATTCTCAAGCTCATAAGTGTCGACCAGTTGTGGTAAGCTTTAGTTAAATGTCACAGCCTTATACTTGGAACTGTTAGGGTTAAAGAGATTATATATATACAGAAATGCATCCAAGTCAGCTTGCATATTAAAGCGATAAACCAAATCTTTGTATGTTAAGCATAGTTTTACATCATTGAAGTACATAAGCACACGAGAGTGAGTCAAGACTGAGGGAAGATCATTGATGAATAGAGTAAAAAGCAAGGGATACACGTAACTGCCTTATGGTATAGTGGAGAACAAAGCTTAAAAACAGTATAACTCTGGAACGGTGAGGGTAAATTAAAATTTTCATATAAATTTTAAGAGTTAAGAGATAGAGAAAACGCATTTTTACAAAATTTATGCAAAATGTTCGAAAAAATGTAATATATGGTACCTAAATGAGCAAAAGCATAGCCAAAACTTATCGTTTATGCTTATAAAAGTAAAATTTTGACATTTTTCTTTAAAAATGTAGATTTTAAAACTAAGAAAATCGTTGGAATTGACCAATTTATAAGTAAAATTCAAAAACAGTACGGAAAACCCGATTTTTGTAGAAAATTCAACTTGCGCGACCTCTAAACGTTTTCCGAAAAATCTGGAAAAAAAACTCAAAAATACTTACCCCTATAAACTTTCAGAAAATGCCTAAGCAAAAACCAAAATTTTTTTTGGTGCACCCTACACCAGAGGTAATAAGGATGCGCTTAGTACATGAATTACGAAATATAACTTTTTTGGTTCTAGTACTTAATTAATCAGAGATTCAACTAAGAAGGTTAGTAGGGAAATGAAACAGCAAGGAGACATGAACAGAACCACCAGACTTACTAAAATCAGTATACAGACGTATCAGTATATAGACGTCAGTTTGCATTTCACATAAGAATCCTTTGACCGCTTATGATGTAAGCTCTTAGAGGTTAAAGGTAGTAGATCGACGCTTCACAAAAACATGTTGGAAGATTGAAATAATGGAACTACATAAATGTAGAGATGTCAAAAGTCTCTCAAAAGCTTTAGGTATTGCAGACACCTTGGAAATACCATTATAATTCTAACATCGGACTTATTACCTTTATTATCGGGAGACATAATAAAAGATATCTTGCATAACATAGAACATAACACTGACAATTCAAATAATTTATGAATAGGCATACAACCAGGCTCTTTATTAGGACATGGTGCATACACAGCTTTAATTCAATAAGACTTGTTCAACTGATAAGGGTATGGTTGATTCGCACTGTACCTTGAAGACAAGTAGGTTGACTTAAAAAACTCCGCAAACAGATCGTCAATGGCCTGATCAGTGTTTGCTTCCGCATTACCATACAGCACAGAGGTGGGTAAAGTGAAAGATTTGCGTTAAGAGTTAACCAAATAGCTTAGGATTTTGCAAGAATTCGGTCTGCTTTATTTCTTTGAGTGTATATATGTTATTTACGAGCTCAAGTCCATATATTATGAATAATGATAAGTAAAGGTGATTTTCCAAAAACAAGAGTTCCGACTCGAACCAAAAATCTTGGACCGAAACGACTAAAGAGTGTTCGGTTCTTAGCCAAGCTGCTATTTTCCAGGACCTTTTAATGAAACACTTAAAAATCAACCATATCGTGGGGCGTATGATAAGTAATTGACCTACGGAAGGGTATTTAAATAGTTTTTGCAAGCAACTTTTTCACATAATATTTTACCATTTTCCATTTTATTTTTGTTTAGTTTTTGTTTGGCTGTTTGACTGATAATAATCTGCAAATCAGCTTAAAATTTCCATCGTAGACCCACACGAAATTGCTTTAACTATGCAACTTTTCAAACTTGGTCCCAGCTTGGTCCCCCCGCCACCGCCTCTTAACGAGCAGTCGGGATAAAACTAAAAAAAAAGGCAAATATTTTGTCTGATTTAGTTTTTTGCGTTTCGTTTATTCATTTGCCGTTGGCCGCAGACGCCACAACAAAGAGAATTTTTCGTGTGTGCAGGAAACGTGACTTTTTTGAAATTTATGTACTTTTTAGTGAATAAAAAAAAAAAGCACCAGCAAGCCTCGCAATTTATAGAGCACGGATCCCTAGTCTTATCTGTTACTCTGGTTTATTTGCTAAATTTTTGTTCGAGCTTAATTAGAAAAAAAAATGGGACCAACATGGCGTATGTGCAATATGCAAATGCAAATGCATTTCCCACCAACAACTACAACAACAATAAGAACAATTCACAAATTGAAATCAACGAGCTTACAAGTTGATAGGTTTTTTGTTGTTTGTGTGCCACACCCCTCCTCCTTCTCAGAATCCCCTTCCGTTTCGTTTCTATACGCTTCGTTTCGTTTCATTTTTCAGCTCATGTCACACACGCCATTCAGTTGTTGTTGCTGCTGTTGCCCGCTGTTCGACATGCATCGATTACATAAATGAAGGGAGGAGGTTAGACGGACGGAAGGACGGACGGCAGCAGGAGGTCTGCTACCGAGGCAACAGCATAAGTCACGAAGCTTTTGCTAATGACGAGGGCCTTGATGCTTTTTCAATTAACCAAATGTGTGACATTCGCTTAAGGGCGTGCGGGGTGGAGGCAAAAGGCACAGCGCGAGCGGAAGGCAAGATGTGAGGACAACTGTTAGTGACAGTGGTTAGATTGAAATCAAAGCTAAAGCAGAAAAAAAAACTGTATAAATGAATTTTGCAAAACCACCCTCAGGTCATTTTCTCCATGCTCGTTAAGCAAATTTTCATAAGACAAATGAGCATTGGGGTAATGTTTTTTTTAAACGAATTTCATCAGCAACCTAATATCTTAATCGAAATCCGTATTCAGTTTTTGCCACATTTCTAAATATTCAACTTAGTTTCTTGCACACCAACTAAGCTCATTGTTTTCAAATTAATTCAACTTCCCGCTAAACTTGATTTAAAACTTTTTCAAGATTCATTAATATAATTTATTCTCACTTTCGTCTTATAAACGGTAAATTTTAATTTTTAAGTTGATGCATACAAAGTTCAAGGAAAATAGAACAAAACATTTATGGATAAAAAAACACAAACTTTATAACTTAATAAAAAACATGGACTATCCGCTAAATAAAATCATTGCGAAAATTCATTTTAGTTCGCTGTCCATCGAGGAGTAATTACTATTTTTCAATGCAGAGCAGCAACTTGTAACCTTGCGTTCAATTTTGGAAGATAATTACCGCAGACATTGAGATAATGTCGTCTTTCTTAATTAATTTTGAGACAAACAAACCACATGGGTGCTGACAATTTGCTTGTCAAATAAGATCAAAGATATATCCACTCGTCAGAAACTTATATAAGTATTAAATGTCATCGAAATATCCAATAATTTGTCAATTGCTGAATCAATTTGGTCTGGTGGAGTTCACACCAAGGCTGCAAACCCATAAAACTCTGCAGAAGATTCGGTCCGGGTGTTCGAACCCATTGTAAAGCCCAAGGTTCGGTTCGCGGATCGGTTCCTCGAACCCCTGAACCCAAGGTTTTGGTTCGAACCTTGGTTCGCTTGAACAAAAAAGAATAGTTTGACTTTCGATATATTAGTTCTATGTTGATAATAAAATTTATATAACTCTCTATTCATATACTTAATCATAATATTCACTACTTAAGTTATTATCAAATCCATTAGCTAACATTAACAATTTTTAGAAACTGCTTAGTAAAAGCATTAATTCTTCCAGAAGCTGTTCATCTATACTAGCTCTTAAATCAGAAAGAACAACTAAAGTGTTGAAAATGCTCGTTTTCAGTTAAACGTTAATGTTAAACGTTCAGTTAAACAGTTAAACTGAATTGCTATAATAAAGGCAATATTCTTCAAGTCTTCGTTTTTATGACCTTTCCAAAATTTTAATACATTCGTCGATCTCCGTACTGTATGTGCTCTTTGACAATTTCAAAAGAAATCTATAACATTATTCACAGCTTTTATATTTGATATTTGTTTATTGCTTTCATAAGCTTCCCTTCTTTACAATCAGACGTTGAGTCAGTTGCTTTGCAACCGTTTTTTGTCAGCAAAATATGAAATCTCGGGTGAGAGAATACTGTAGCCAATTCCGGTACTGAACTCATAGTAAAAGAATGTTTGTCGGGCCACTTTGATAGTAATAAACTATGATTTGCTGAAGGTTTTAGAAATCATTTGGAAGTAATTGTGATCTAAACCGTCCGTTCAAAGCCAAGTTGATTCATCATATGGTCAAACGGGTTCTTTCCGTATAATCTATCATCATTATCATACTTTATTTTGTCACTACATCAAAAATCATTCACGCTTAGTTAGAAATGCAACCGTTTATAGTAAAACCTCCAGAGATTTCCAATATTTCGCTGGATGTATAGTTGAATAAATTAATTAATTTGGTGAACCGAACCTCATTATACCCTTGCAAAGGGTATTATAATTTTGCCCAGAAGTTTGCAACGCATAGAAATATTCATTTCCGACCCCCGCGAGCTGAGTCGATTGAGCTTTGTCCATCCGTCTGTCTGTCCGTCTGTCTGTCTGTCCGTCTGTTTCTACGCAAACTAGTCTCTCAGTTTTAAAGCTATCGAGCTGAAATTTTGCACAGAGTCTTCTTTTTACTGCACGCTGCTAATATGTCGGAACCGACCGGATCGGATGACTATATATTATAGCTGCCATAGGACCGATCGGTCGGAAAATGGGTCTTAGTGAAAAAAACTTTTTTGTTTTCAAGTAAATCGTTCTTAAAGTCGGTGATTCTTAATATTAAACACTTTCAAACTAATTTGAAAAAGTTGATCGACATCGGGTGACTATATCTTATGGTTGCCATTGGACCGATTGGTCGGAAAATGAGTCTTAGTGAGAAAAAACTTTTCTGTTTTAAATTTTATCTTTCTTAAACTCCGCGATTGTTAATTTGATATGTTTTCAAAAAGATTCGCGAAATTTTGTCGATTTTAGTTAACAAATTTTTAGATTTTTATGTAAGCGTTCTTAAACTCTGACATTTCAATAACAGCATTTGCAAGGGTATAAAAACTTCGGCACAGACGAAGTTAGCTTGGCCTTCTCGTTTTTTGATAAAGTGGTCCGGTATATCTTTAACCCGTTGCTAAGTCTGTGGTTAGGTTCGCGGATTTACAATCAATAATCGAATCCCTTCCGAAAGTACCTGATCTTTCCAATATAACTCTTATTTAATCATGCGAAGTTTGTTTTTTCCAGCCAAAAAGTTTAACAAGTCTTAGAAAAGTGTCTTATGTAATTCAGTCAACCGAACCTTATTCCTAACTGTGGTGTTCCAGTTCAAGTTCAAGTTCGGAATATTAAAAATTTTATTAGGTTCGTCCCGAAACGGTTCTCCGGGGTTCGGTTCTGGACAGGTCGGCAGCATTAAAAAAAGGTGTGGGTGTCGTTACCACTCACGAGGCTTTGATGTGAAACATGATGCTAAATTTAAGGGCTGAGTTTCAAAATCAAAAGCTCTCTCAATGGTATATAAATCAGCAGATAGTAGAAATACCAACAAGATAACTTGCTGCTGTGTTCTTTCTTTTTTTCTGTAAGTCTTTTTTATTGAGCTGTTCCATAGATAAATGAAAACAACAACAGTCGCAAAGAAATAACAAGCAGAAATAATAATCTCAATCTTGAAATAGCATCAAGTCACTGTCAAAACACTGTCACAGCCGCCACACATACGACTGGTACGCCACGCCCGACCACTGTTAAGTTACTGTTAGGACAAGTCACTATCAAGTCACTGTCAAGTCACTGTCAAGTCACTGTCAAGTCACTGTCAAGTCACTGTCAAGTCACTGTCAAGTCACTGTCAAGTCACTGTCAAGTCACTGTCAAGTCACTGTCAAGTCACTGTCAAGTCACTGTCAAGTCACTGTCAAGTCACTGTCAAGTCACTGTCAAGTCGCTGTCAAGTCACTGTCAAGTCACTGTCAAGTCACTGTCAAGTCATTGTCAAGTCACAGTCAAGTCACAGTCAAGTCACAGTCAAGTCACTATCAAGTCACAGTCAAGTCACAGTCAAGTCACCGTCAAGTCACCGTCAAGTCACTGTCAAGTCACTGTAAAGTCACTGTCAAGTCACTGTCAAGCAGAGCGGGCAAACAAACGAAACGAAACGTTTCTGAATCGTTTCGTTTCTTTCTTTGCACAGAGCGAAACACTAACAAAACCCGATCAAATGCAACGGTAAAAAAATGAGTTCCGTTCAGTTTGCGTTCATGAGAGCAAACTAAACGTAAAGCGAAATGCTCTCATCTTGTGAAGGGAACAAAGGGAATCGGAACGATATGCAACGAGGGCGAATAGTTCGGAAACGTTTGCTGCTCAATTTGTATACACTTTTTTTTTTTACTTCTTTGATTCTCTCAGCTTTGTTGTTTTGCATATATTTCATTCCCAAACGTTTCAAGGCAGCGCAGCTGTCGCGAGAACAATATTCCAATCGTTTCGTTTGCGCTCTTCGGCAATATAAAGTTAGTGGTTTCGTTTTCCCTGACTATAGTAACCGATACAAAACAAATGAATAGTTTCTTCTCTTTCGCGAACGGTTCGTTAAACGTTCCGTTTGTTTGCCCGCTCTGCTGTCAAGTCACTGCCAAGTACTTAACATGTGGTCTGCAAACAGCTTTTTATTCAGAATCTCCATTGGCTAGTTTCAGTATTGAGCTGAACTGAAGGGAAGGTTGTGATTTTTTCATAATCATGAATTTTTGGCACGTTTAAATTTAACCTGGTGAAACATTTGCTATATCTGAGTACACCATGAATTATTCCTAAATATTAAATAATAAAGCAAATATAAATTCTCAAAGCCGTCCTTATTCTTAACGTCTTTAGCTGCAACTTGTAGAGAAATTTAGTCTTTACCAGGTTCCACGATTTCATTGAACCACAGTAGTGACAGAACCCTACGAACGAGCGCTGTGCTGAAGTGAGCCATGATTTGGTGGAGCTGGTATTAAAAAAATGGCTTTCCTTACATGCAATTCCGTCAAGAATTTAACACAGGCAGAGCGCTATTTCATGTTGTTGGCTTTATTGGGTATGAAACACAACTAAAATCACTAATGAACTGGATTTATTTCTAATGATTATGCCCTTATTGATCACTGCTATATTTAACTCTGATTCGTGGTATTGAGGGGAAGTTCTATACACTCAGAAAAAATTTTCCTATTTTCTTATAAATATGGAGAAGGTAACCATTGTTTTTAGTAAAATTGCGTAGAATCTAACGTATTTTTCCAAAAATGAGGTCCACATAGAATAAAAAAAAAACCTCTTTAGAAAATAAGTTCAAAAATAGAAAGAAACTTTCTGAAAAATGAGCACAAATCAACTACATTCAACCATCGTAATGAAAAATATAAGTAGCATCTAAGCCTTTAGGCTACAAGCGTGTGCCATGGTGGATTGCGATTAGATGCTTCTAAATTCGTGTTAAATATAAAATAATTATATAGTTGTTCCCAGTTATTTAAGAAGAAGAAGGAGTTTTCAACTCCGCAGCTGACTCTTGCTCTTCTCCCTGATGACGAATGCCGACGGCATATCGAAATATATTGGAGGAAACCAAATAATTGTGTTTTATTACACAAAGCACATAAAAGACACTCCACCTTGAGCTGGCTAACAACTATTTCTCAAATTAAATATTTTTATTTTTTTTATTTTTCAGACTACTTAATTTAAGGTGAATCGAATTAAGACGGATTTTAGAGGCGAATTTCTAATTTTCATGGCGAATTCATTTCATTTTTTATTAGTGTAGCATAGAATACACAGGTTTCAAACGGATATACTAGGCATTATTTCACACTCTGACTCAAAAGTAACGAAATAGCTAAACATAATTTGTTTTCTAGTTAATAAATTTTCATTTTCAATCGTGCTACTATAGATCTTTCAACTTAAACGGCTCAAATTATTTGCTGGGGCATTAGGTTAAAGATCTCTTTAAATGAGTATGGTTTTTGTTAAAAACCAAGTAGGACTAGTTCAAGAATTTGGTTTCAGAAAATGGTTATCAAATTGAAAAACAGGAGTCAAATATTTCAAGTTGGGATAAATCTTGGATTTGGAAGTTTAAATCAGGCTAAATTTATGCTAACCGATTTGAGAGAAGGACAACCAGCCATTTTGTTCGTAATGAAAAGAATGTGACTCGAAATCATCTCTAGCTCAGAGTATTTTAAATTGATTTGCATCTTACTTCGCATATTGAGGCAATGCTGTACATTCGATTGAGATTAAACGCTCTGCGATTTTTGTTTCCAAAATTTATTTAAACTTCCCAGTCAGCTTATCGACTGGAACTAAATTCCATTTCGCCTAAGCAAACATCCACAAATATGACACATAAATTCCAATAAAAGCTGCTTCACATTTGATTATCATGAAAATTGATAAGAATATATTTATTTTTTTTGTATATTTTGCTCTTATCGAAACTTGTTAAATGCATTACTCATACATCATCATTTTGTAAGCCTTTCCCTATTACTGGCTAATTTAATCAAATTTTCTAGCACTGGGAAAATGGCAAATTGCATTGTGCAGACCAAAAACGAAAATCAAATTGAAAGCTGTCAGCAAACTTAGTTTTATTCTCCATTCTCACTCCCATCCTGTTCCCATTTCTAGGCCAGAAGTAGAGAGAATTCCATAAACAGCATAAAACTGAAAATGTTGAGATACTTCAGCGAACACACGCACACACACGCACACAGCCTCGGATACTTGACGTTGGGGCAGACAAAGGCAAAAGGCAATTATAGAAATACAGACGAGCAGCAACAAATAATAAAAGCCAGTTGCCATAGACAATCTCAACAACAACAACAACAAGAACAACTGGAGACGATGGCGATGGCGACGACGATGTTGACGACAAGTAGCTGCAAAAGTTCTGCGACGTTTTGCGCATATTAAACAAAGTTCTCATCGCTGACTGCGAACGGAGGCAGCACCAGCTCCAGCAGTCTCATTATTTATTTGATTGCCCGCACAGCCAATGCTCAAATTACCCCCAGGGAGTGGGAGATAGAGCATACAATGACAACAGTAACAACGAAAAACAAAAAAAAAAAAACAGAACAGCATAATAGTCAGAGGCATAAACGTAATTAATAAGGCAAATTAATGCAAACAATAATACAAATTCATTTTCAGGCACAAATGAAACTAAATTACAACAACGTGAGACTAAACCCGAGAAAAAAAAACAATAACAAACTAATTGAATGCTAATTTGACTCAAGCCGACCAAATAGATACTCTCTGGGGAGAGACATCTGTGTGGGTAAAAGATAAGGAAAACAATTTTAAGAAAATTCTCAAAACTTGAACATTTTCTGAGCAAGGGGTGGCAACTGGGGCGGATCACATTACTTTAATAAAGACAAAAGGAATTTTGTGCACAATTTATAATATTAAATTTCCTGATAAAATCCTATTAGGAATTAAGGATACAAGTTATACTGGGAATGTGCTGCACTTATGTGACACAGAACAGCTTTCTAGAAACATTTATATCCACGAATTGGTAATGTGAATTCCAAGTATTGTCCTTGGTTGACTACTTAATTTTCCCAGAATTCTGTCAGTATTCGCAACATTCATCGGAAAAGAAGCATTATCCGCAGATTACTGCAGTGCATTTCAATGTTTTACAACTCTTTCAACACGTGGCATGGATTTGTCGTGCTGAACACTCAACAAACGAGAAGGCTAAGCTTCGTCTGTGCCGAAGTTTGTATACCCTAGCAAATGCTGGTTTTCAAATATATTTATCAAGATAAAGTTCCAAATCTGTTTGTGTCTTTGATTTCTAACTGCTAACACTTTTGATTTCTGCTGCGCTAATTTCAGTTGCCCCTTTTATATTAGTCGAGCTAGGAATTCCAACTTGAGAATTACAAGCAAACGATTATTGGTGTGGGTTCTAAGGCAGATTCAAGACATTAGATGTGCTACCTCTAACGCGTGCAGTGGCGCAACGGGTTAAAACCGCTTTAAGTAAAGTAAGTAAAAATTTGTAATATACAAAATATAAATTAGTTTCATTTGTTGTTTTTCAGACTAACAAAATAATTCTGCCAAGTAACAGCGCGCAAAAATTTATATATTTTTTTTAAAACCAAAAATCAAAAGAGCCGACAATTCGTTGTTAAATGGAAAAACTTTTGCGTGAAAATCGAAGAAGGAAATCGGTGAATTTACTAATGAAAAATTTTGAATTTTTTGTTAAAGAAAGTGTGCAGATTCAATTCGTGGATTCTTTTATTCAGACATTATATAGGAGAAAGATAAAATCAAATTTATGGTTTGGTAGCGTCAAACTTTAAAATGTGTTGTATATCGTATGTAGAGCTAAAAAATATAAGAACTAATGAAATTTCACTTTAATAGCTTAAAACAGAACGGTTATATGGCAGCTACAGCTATATATGAAATGTTCAATAGCGAAAAATCCTGAAAAGTTGAAGCCAATCGGACAGCTCGGTTATATGGCTGCTATATGAAATATTGTTCTAAGTTAAGT
The DNA here is from genome assembly GCA_037044535.1 of Lordiphosa magnipectinata. Classification (NCBI taxonomy): domain Eukaryota; kingdom Metazoa; phylum Arthropoda; class Insecta; order Diptera; family Drosophilidae; genus Lordiphosa; species Lordiphosa magnipectinata. The sequence continues at coordinate 99,980 of JBAMBO010002308.1, read as the reverse complement.
GCATCTTTGCAAGTCGTATTTTGAGTCCAAAATATGCGTACAAACCAAATTTGTGGTAAATATCTTAACTAGAGTTTATCTGCTTAACAAACAATAATTTGGTACAGCGCGCTGTATGTAAAATTGGCTCAACCGTACCAAAGAGGGTCAGACCAAGCTTCTCTCCATCTCTTGGCGTGTGGGCTTACAATTTTTTTCACACAAGAGAAAATGACCTACAGTTTAACGTCGAATTCGGCAAACGGCAAAGTTAGAGAAATGCAATTTCTAATCAAAGAAAAAAACTTTTTTATTAGATGGTCCGAGGCGGGATTGAACCCACACTGGTGCGGGAGGCCAGCAGCCACATACTACCCGTGCGCCACACCCGACCACAGCGAACTGTACGCCAGAAATCTCATTTTTTGGCCAAAATTTTGGCATTTCAACACCAGCATGGCTAGGAAGATGAAATTTTTTTGCGAAGTGTTCTTAAAAGATTGAACTTGGCTTACATAATTTAAAAAGCAATAAATTAATTTTATAATATATGTATTTATAAACCAAATCAAACTTGGAAAATATTTAAGCCTTTGGGTTTTTTAATTATAAAAAAAAATTGTAATTAGATTTTACCCAAGTCCAGCAAAGAAGTATACATAAAAGAGTCATGATATGTCAAATGGTTAATGTGATATTAACCCAAACAGGTTTTAAATTTGACTGCCCACCACCTCAGTCAATTAGACCACTTTAACCGATTTTTCTAACAAAGCTAGCTTTTCTCTAGATTTATAACAGATTTAGTTCCATACAAGTATACTACACATTTTAAAAGCAAAGTTTCTCTGTAGCCCTCGGAGATAGCGCTCTGATGCCTTAAAATTTATTTTTAATTTAGATAATATATATTTGAATTCTTATGAAACAAATGTACAATGTTTTTTCCGGGAAATCTGAAAATTCATAAAAAATTTGCATACTTTGGCCAAAATAAAAGGTACAACATTGCCAGCTCGCTTTTCTGAACAAACAAAGCCAAACCGCTCAAAAGCGCATACCTACAGCTGAAGTGAAATATTCAAAGAAAATAATTACCCATGCTGCAAGTAAATTGAGAGGGGTACTTTTGGGCACTCTCAACTCAAAATTGCCAAATGTAAAAATACCCACAAAAATTTCAGTTTTTATGTAAACGCTTACGAAAGAAACTTTTTCTCTTTTTTTTATTGCAATCAAGTCCGTAGTCGAAAATATGAAATCAAGTTCCGTTAGCTGGTGCATTTCTAGTTTTGACAGTTAATTTTTTATATTATTCATCAATTTTAAGAAAAGTCAACTTTGAACGTCTGCCAATCAAATGTTTAAAAGTTTTGGCATAAAATAGCTATATGTATTTAAAATCATAATTTCCCAAACAAACAATTAGAACTTTTGGCCAACATTTAGACCCGCTGGCCAAGTGTGCAGCGATACACTCGGGTTATAAATTGCATGTCAAAATGTTCACGGTGTTTTTTTTAAATGTATTGTTATAAATGGTAAATTGTTAAGACGGAGGACGATGCTCATTCGAAATGTATTGGAAATAAACCAAAAAGAATTGAGTTTTTTAAACTCGACCAGGCTAAATGTGTGTAGCCTTTTCTATGCTAGCCAACGGACCTTGGAAATAAATAATTTTATAAGCAGTTTACCAGCGATGACCCATGCCCTACGATTATTGCATAGAAGTTTGCTGCCGAATCAACCAAAATCAACTTGCTACTCAACCTCAGCTGGCGCCATCTATGTATGCTGGCGCCATCTATGTAACCATTGATAGACTGAGGATTGCCAAGTTTAAATATGATATTTTTTTTTGAGAATATGACTAAAACTTGAATTACAATTCAAAAATGCAACATAAAACGTATAGAACAATAAAAAAAATAGCAAGTAAACATCAAATTTACTCATTACTAGAAAATTTGATATATTATTTGCGAGCTATGCAATCCTGTTTGAGGAGATGGACCATTATCTTGTAGTGTCATGAGTAAGTGAACAAAATTAAATTGTTCTTAAAAGTGAACATGTTCTTCTTCAATTGTTCATTTTTGTTCAGTGAGTCTTGTTCAGTGTATCTTGTTCAATTTATCTTGTTCAGTCTGTCTTGCTCTGAGTTGTTCTTGAGTTGTTCTGAGAGCTGTTAAATCTCTTTTCTTAGAGAGTTGTTCTGTATCTCTTGCTCTGTGAATTGTTTTACATTGCTCTGTATTTTGTTCTGTGGGCTGTACCATGATATAACTATAGCTGGTATGGCGCTAAGCCAAATTTTGAATTAAGCATTTTTGCTAAGGACGAGAGATAGAGAGCTGGATAGTGAGCGCGAGAGTAAACGACGAACATTCACACAAATTAGGTGGCATAGCTTCATATCTCCGATGTCATATCTCCGACCAGTACATTTTGCCGTCGGAGATATGACGCTTTATTTCTGTCGGAGATATGTCGTCGAAGCCATGTCGTTACCCCAAATTAGGTATATATGTGTGTAGAACAAAAAAGTCTTTCAGAAACAACAAAAACAATAAGGCTATCAGTGCTTCAGAAACCCACCCCTTTGAAATCCCGACGGCAAAACAAAAAAATTCGTGCGCTCACACAATCTTCCGCCATAGTCCTAGAACAAGTAAACAAGAACAACTGAACAGGTGAACAACTGAACAAGAACAACAAAACAAGTGAACAATTGCACAAGAACAAGTGAACAACTGTACAAGAACAACTGAATAACTCTTTTAGAGCGCATTTTCTCAAAAATACATAAAGTTTGTGAGAGCGCTTAATTTTTAGATTTAATTGGGGGGTTCAATATGAAACAATATACAAATACAAAACAAATATAACATTTTCATACGAGTATTAATTATTATGAATATTTGATAGATGACGAAGACAGGGAAATAGGTCCAAAAGATGGCGAAATTTGTTTTAATTTTTAAAAACTGAAATTTTCTGCATAAGAATTTTTAATTGTTATTAATTTCTACTAATTACGTCGCAAGAACAATTCAAACTTTTTCTGATACCAATTACAGTCATCTTTTATCTTTTATCAGCGCAATTTGGCGGTTTTATTTGCATCACACCCAGATTCGATTTGATTATGTAGTATGTAGAAACTTGGCAGAGGCTTGAGAATGAAATTTAAAACATTTTCAAATTAAAATTATTAGAAAAAATTAATTTTTTTTCTTCTACTCTTAAAAGCTATAAAAAAGTTGTTCTACCCTTTTGAAAAACTTCTAAGAACATCACTAAATGCTGGCTAATCAGCAAACGACACACCCACACGCACACATGTACACTCACCAGCATCGACAACTAAACAGTTCGTCGAGCAGAAAAACGAGGAAATCTACTTAATCACGTTTAATTAAGGTGAGTTTATAAGTATACCCACATTCATATGGCTGTGTGTGTGTGTGTATGTATGTGTGTATCTGTGTGTGTGTGTTACTACTTTTTTTTCGCTTTTTGCGAATTGCTTTTATTGCCTTTATAATATAAAGATACAAAAGTGCGAGACATACAGAGAGCTTGCCAGGTAATCTGAACTAACCCTCAACCCATAAACCAAACAGATTTCATGATGTGCACATAAATGCAAATTAGGGTTAAATGTGAATGAGTGTTTGTGTGTGTGTGTGTGTGTGTGTGTGTGTGTGTGTGTGGGTGTCTGTGTGCAGCACAGCGGATTATAATAATAAGCAAGTGCTTAGCATAAATGGATTTATTGGCTGCACATTCATCAGGAGTCAAATGTTTCCACTTAGTTTGCATTAGTCACATTCCACTGAAGAGGGCGCCGGTTGTCCGGATCTCGGGTCAGTTGCCGGTTCACCTGCTCCGCCACTCACTGAATTGGCTTCGTTTTGAGTTGACCGCTTGCGCTTGGCATCGGCTTCCTTCTCGCTGATGGAGCTTAGCAAAACTTCATGTACCGCCTCATTCTCAATCCGTTGAACATCCGTCAGACCATTTTCCGCAAAAATCTTGAGCAAATTCTCATTTGAGGTTGTATTAGACATGATGGGAAAATTCATTTCATTTACTTTTGAAAAATCACCGATGTTTTATTTTCAGGAGAATAGAATGAAAGAATTGTATATTGGAACGTAGACTCTTGGATTGCTTAATTTTAAGGAAAAAAACCAACTTAGCAAACTGAAATCTATTCTCAGATTTTGGACTTGATGACTAAAATGATTCAAATTTTTTTAAGAATTAAGTAAAAGATAAATTAATTACACCAAACCGGAGCGCCAGTTTCTGCAACTTAATGCTGGACTGAACTAATTGGTTTGGTTCAGCGAACCGAGACCGCGATTCGATTAGCTCTAATTCCTCGAATCACTGAACCGACTCATCCCCAATTCTCCAGCTTATTATGAGCCTTCATGCATTGAATTCTGAAATTGTTTATTTAACCCAATTACATACACTCAAATGTGAAAGTTAAAAACTGTCTTATAGAATACAGACTAAGGTGATTCAGCCTCAATATTCTAAATATTTTCTAAAAAATTCGTTTTTTTAAATTCTTATATACATATTTAAGAATTTATTCTCAATTTTAGGGCGATTTACTTATTTTTAGAGCGATTTCAATTCTAGGGCAATTTTCTTAAATATAGAAAAATAATTTTCTGAGTGTACGCTTTTGACACAAATACAACATTTGGAAGCAATTTACGTAAAATGTCCCAACTTAAAGTAAATTAACATCAGACAAACTTGCCGTGCATATCCTTAGTGATACTTATTAATATTTTTTTATTTACGTCTGCCTGAATTCACCTCGCATGGAGGCTGGCATAAGGAACTAGCTAAAAGACACTTCTTAAATGTAAAAAAAAAAAGTGCCACATTCAATCAATTCCATTCCAGGCGTACCTCTAAGTGGCGCATTATCAGCCATGTTCTCACTTCCAATTCCACACAAGCTTATCGGAAAAGGAATCATATCCACTTCTACACAAACTTAAACGAAGTGAAATTGATTCTCTTTGTCGACTTAAAAAGTTACTGAAATATTCCCCACTCGCGCAGTTTCCAAGTTCCTAAATAGATATACTTAGTACTCGCAATGGTTTTGGTCATAAAATGAAAACTAATGAATATTTTCAAAACTTTTTTCTTCTTTTAATTCTGGCTACAAATCGTAGAACAAATTATTCGAAATAACAGCCTTGTTCCTTCCAGCAACGCCGAAGTCTCTCTGGCCACTGATCGATCGCAGTGCGCACCTCATGCATTGAGAACTTGTCTTGAGACTTGTTGAAAGGTCCACGGCTTGTTTGCAAATAATTTCGTGTTGAGAGGGTTCACAACCTTTTCAGTTTTGACTACCTTTTCACAAAAATGGAGCTTGGTGATCCCATCATAGGCGACTCCCCACCAAACCATCACATAAGCCGGATGGTTACATCTCTGAACTCTCGGAATGAGTTCGATCGCTTGTGTTGATGACACAGCATACACTCTATAGTTCTGTTTGTTGAACGATTCCTCCATGGTGAAAATTTTCTCGTCAGTAAACAGAATTCGTTTGTGGGCATTGTTCGCGCACTGGCAACGCAATGCTTTCGATTTTGTCTGGCATTTTTGTTTCAATGCTGTTGTGAGCAAGTGGCCGGTGTGTCTCTTTTAGGCACTGAGTCCCAAGTCACTTTTTATGATGCGCAACATGCTGTCCTTGCTGATATTCACCTCGAGATATGATATTCTGTTTGCGCAGTGGATTGCGACGAATTCGATCTTTCACGGCTTTGATGGCTTGTGGCGGTCTTTTATTCCTTCAGTATCCTCAAATAACTTCACGGTACGATACACAAAGATTCGGGTGATTTCCAGTGGGCGCAACATCCGAAAGATTTCACCTTTTTTGTAGCCGCATTTATGCATGCCACTTACGACAACAAGATTTTCAAACAAGCCTCATTTCATGATTCCAAACCACTGACGCCAAAAACTTTTGATGCAGTAATATAGCATAAATCTCACTTGTATAGCTGTCAAGTTGGAGACGATGCTCCAATCAGTTTTCAAACTGATCTGCGAAATTTTTTCGAAATCGCTAACCGTTGGAGCGAGAATTTTCAAGTGTATTAAAAAATGTTTACTGGCTGTAACCAAAATGAAAACTAATTAAAATTCTTGGATTGTACCCAGAACAACAGAAAATTCCTTTCATAAATAGAAACACTTTCTAACGGTGTGACGAAAGAAATTTTCTGTCGTTCTGAGTACGGGGCTAAAAGAAACAATTAAATTAAATCAAACTAAAACTTAAATGTTAAAATTCTCAACCTAAGACTTATCTGTCAAATGACGTCATAGTTTCGCAAAGTTATGCGCATTCGAGCATTCATTGTATCATGGTTTGACGAGATATAAAAAACTTGGTTCCTTTCAGATAAGGAAATTCTTGTTTTAAGAATAGTTTTAAAGCTTTACAAAAACTATACCGAACTTATCTAATCTGCTATTTTTTGTGATTGATAAATGTTAGTTAAAATGAGAATTTTGTACTTGGATGTACCTTAAAGATTTTTTTAAAAATTATGCAATATCGAATCAAGTATTTAAGCATCAAAACATTGCACATTGCAAGTTCTTTTTTTAAGAAATATTTCTTAAAGGTTCTACACCCTAAAAAAATTGTATCAATATCAATTTGATACACGTTGTCTCAAATTGAAACTGATAATAGCATCATTTTTTTTTTTGTATCAATATAAGCCCAGAGAGTATCAAATTAATATTTTGGGTTTCAATTTGAAACTTCAAATATTCATTTGATACCCAAAAGTATTAATTTAGTTCGAAAATTCGAAAAGTCGTGCATATGTGAAACGAAGCATGCCGAATGTCTCAGGTGCCGATACTTGACATGTTAAATTTATTTGTTGGACTTTATTGCAAACACATCTATACTTAGTTGAAAGTAAATGTTAGGGAGGACACTTTCCCAGACGACGTGCTGAAGATTAATTCATGGATTTCAATATGGAGCACGGACTTCTATATTAACAAGGTAAGTTTAAGCAGCTAAACAAACATATATATGGGCATTTCCACAGAAAGATCAACTAAAAACCGAAAATATCTATTCATTTTATGCAGTTAACTTATTTTATGTATATCAACATAAGTTTCAGAATTAAAATGTTTATGTTTTTAATGATTACGCAAAAGGATACATATAATAATTTATGAAAAGCATCAGAAGTACGGAGTTAGGGAAAGGCGTGTCACGTAACGTATGTCACGTTGCGTATCATAATGAGTCAAATATAAAAAAGTAACATTTATTTTTGAGCGAATCAGATATAAATTAACAGTTACATCATTGCAGATCATCAAAGTTAGTTGCATTAAAAAACTCGAACGCATTCCGCAGAGTTTTGCTTTTCTGTGAAAGCAGACAAAACGCACTTCCAAAAAAAAATAGTCTGTCACGTTGCGTATGCCTTTTTGTCTGCCTGTATCTTGGAACCTTACTGTCTACAACTCTCAGCTTTTACACTAAATATAGTGCTACTAAATTGCTATCCAAACACCTATATGCGGAAATTTATTATATAATTTTTCGTTGAAGAGGAAAAACTTCATAATAAAGGCTTACAAATTCGTACGAGTGTCACGTTCGTAGCTGTGGAAATGCCCATATGTTGTTGTCGTCGCTTTTTGAAACATATGTAAATACACGCCACAATGCCGCTGTGGATGTTTCTGCGCTTTGCAGGATGATGCCTAAAGTGATAAGTTCGAAACGAAGACAGCTGCAGAAGAGGCGTTTTTCTCTCACGTTCTCTGCGAATGCGTAAAGATCTGCATGTATGGGTTTTAGCATGAGGCACATCATTAAAGTGAATTCTGTTTAAACCGCATCCGCGTGGACACGAAGCATGAAGAGTGAGAGAACAATGTATCCCATAGTGAAGTGACGATTTCATTTCATTAGTGTAAATGAAATACATGTTGTAAGAGTTCAAAATAAAAGCAAAAAGTTTTTAAAATATGTTTTAATTTAAATTGCAGTTTATAGAGAACTGAGTAGAACTGGCTAATAAAAAATATTAAATTGATAAAAGCTAGTATCAAAATGATAGATGATAAATGAATGATAAATGAAGATTTTGACAATTGAAATATCACATTGACTAGACCTAGTATCAAATTGATACTACGAAATCAATACAAAAAAGTGTCAACCTGATACAAGCTAGTAACAATTTGATGTCTTCGAAATATCATTCTAGTACTTTCGAAAATATCAATTTGATACTTGGAGTATAAAAGAGAATTTGGTACTTTGATGATTCCTTTTTTTTTGGGTGTAGAAAAAGTCAAACTTGTACGCCGAAATCGTCCAAAATTCATTACGTATTTCTGAGTTGAATCAAGCATTTTCTTACTTCAACTTTTGACCAAAGATTACTTTGTATGCGAATAATAATTGATTCAAAAAATGAGCTCAACTCGTATTTAAAATGAGAATTTTGTAAATCAGGCATTAGCGTACTGTTCGTATATTGACTATAATCATATATGGAACAGTTCTCTTGAGGTTTTTGCTCTATGGTTTGATCTATGCTTAAAAAAAGCTTCATCTTAAATTTTTGAAAGATATTCTACCACTTTTGCGTCGCAAATGTGCACATTAAACTGCAATTTGTACAAAACGGACTCTAAAATAAATTCCATTCCGTTAACCCTATCTGAACAGAAAATCCACATTCTAGTGCACACAGTTTCTACCTGAGACTGACTTTTGAACTTAACCGAAAGCCAGCTACACAAAATAACAACCCGTCAAGGAACCAGCACAACAAAAAAAGGAAGCCGGAAAAGCAAAACTTAAATGTCAAGCCGATGGAGCTAAAGGCACTTCACATACAACTCACATGGCACATTCACATAACACACAAAAGCCCGCGCGCACATCAACCTCAAGCAGCGCACTAGGCCACGCTGATTTATACACACACACACACACACACACACACGCGAGCAACAACAAAAAATACTTCCGTGTTGATTGTTTTGTTTTGCTTGTGCAAAAGACATGGACAACTGCTACGACAACGACGACGCCCATAAAAACTGACGACGTCTGCGAAAATCACTTTAAAAACAAGTGAAAGGAGAGCGCTGTGGAGGGAGGGAGGCGGCTGGCAGGCGGAAAAACCTGTCCATCAACAAAACTATTGCCACAATAAACAAGAACAATTTGACAATTGAAGTGCTTCCTACCCAAAAAAGAGAAGAAAAAAAAAGGAAAGCAGAGCAAGTAGCCTCAGTAGCACTTGAGCACAGTTTCCGGTCATTTACACGTACACATGGCCTTCTATTCTCTGTTCTGTTTGTGTGTGTGTGCGTGTGCGTGTGACACAGTATCCTACATTTCGAAATCAAAAAATTAGAAAAATCTGAAGTCCCCCAAGGTCAGTTTGAGAAACACCTGGTTAGAATTTATAAAAATAAAAAAAAAATAAAATTTGCCTGGGGCCCTGAAAAGTAGGCAATGAAAATGAACCCCAACTTTCATAACTTAATATTTTTGTGGTAATATTTTCTATTTCTTTCATTTTTTTGGGGTACCAAGATTTTGCACAGACTCCACGTGCAGCAGCAGCAGCAGCCACACTCTCTCACTCTCTCTCTCTCTCCCTCTCTCTGCGAATCTCTCTCTGTGTGCGCAGCTGCTGCTCCTGCAGGATCAGGGTGTGGTGAGTTATGCTGTGGAAAAGAAAATTCCTTTGGGCCCTACCTTCAGCTGGCTGCGCTGCTGCTTGTTGTTGGCTTCGTTTACAAATTTTCCTGCTTGGCTGCGCGTTTTTCCTCTGATATGTGACACGCACTCACACAGACAGACAACTCTGTGTGTAACTTTACAACAAAAACATGCTCACACACACACTGACACACTGGCACACACACACCCGGTCGCGCACTAATCAAGTGTTTGGTCTTGTTAAAAATGGTTCTTAATTGCTTTACATTTTTCGGAAAACTAATTTCGGGTTTGTTGTTTAAAGTCACTCAGTTTCCCTTTTGGATTTGTTCACAAATACTTTTGCAACGCTTCCGCTCTTGTCAACCGAACACGTCAACTGTCTGCACCTGACTGAACTCGGAAAAGCGTTCTCAAAGGCGTCGCTGCTTTGGCTGCTGCTGCCGTTGCTGCTGCTGCTGCTGCTGCAGAGAGCCCGAGAGATGTTGAGAGCGCCGACTCATTGTGGATGCTGCAAAAATAAAATCTTACATGGCTTTCTCTTCGAAGCAGTTGGCCTTTTGTTTTAATTTATATTATTTTGTCTTCTTGCTCTTTGTGGTAGGTTGCTTGGCTAAGAGCGAATTTCCACAAAACTTGTAGCGTTCAAAAATTCTGAAAATTTACCAGCCTCCGAATAAACATCATAAAAATACGAAAAATAAATATAAATATTTGGCCAACTACAGTTACGCTTGGGCTGAACAAAAGGGCTGTCCGAAACCGGTTTACTACCAGCGGTGGGGGACGTCAAGGGGTTCGCTTGTGATTTTTATGTTTTTTGTTTAAAGCGACCTCTGCTGCTCTTTATGCAAACTGCCGCCGCCGCCGTCGCTCTTGTTTGTGAGCTCTGCCACGGGCCTCATGAATATGTAAATTGTTATTATTGCATATTGTTAGGCGCCAGGAGCATCAGCGGCACATGATGAAGATGACAGCCAAAGCGGAGGAAGCCCTGGTCTTTGGGAGACTTTGTTAAGCGCAACAAGGCCGGGGTCAAAGCAGGTATTAAGTTTTCTTCTCACAAATCGGAAGCCCCAGTGGCAGCAGCTGCTGGGCATTCAACGTAAGCCCTTTAAGTTGCCACGAAATAAATTCGTAGACAATTTTAAGTAATATCTACGAATAATTTTACATAATTCATTTTATTTTAAGGCCATATTCATGATGAAGAAAATAATGTAAGACATTATTTTGACTGTAGTTGAAACGGTATTCAATCTTTGCTTTGTTGTGTCTTTCAGTAAGACTCGAACTTGAAGCCCTTATCTTCGAAAATAGTAGATCGATAAAGTTAAGTACAAACGCTTTTGAATAAAATCGAACTTTATCCGTGCTTAAGTTGGTTTTTATAGGAGAGGGAAGTGAGCGGAGAAGTCAAGCAAAGTAAAAGGATTAGAAGAGAGGATGAAAATTTCATATTTAGCTCAAGTAGCTCGCTCTTGGATCCTTGGAGCCAAAAATTAAATTTACGATTTGTACTCATGGAACTGAACACGATTCTGTTGCCTTAACGCATTTTCACTACATCGTAAGAAGCTTTCTAAAAATTACAAAAAGGTGTAAAAATAAAAAATAAAACGTATTACGCCATCACCCGCACTTGTTGATACACTCCCAAAACATAACTTATATTGAATTAACTCTACCATCATCTACCATCAAGTATACACCAATATAGTAGTAGACAATAGGAAGTCTTAAAAGTAGTTCATTTAAATGCTCAAATGCTGATATTTTATCCCTGTAGTTTATTTTGTGCCTGGTGCTGGCGAAAGCAAAGCATCCGGTGACCCGTTGGGCACAGTACTCCCAGAAGCTCATACAAATATAGACAACCATCAGGCAGTCTGCTAAGTATTAACATCGCTGACAAATTGTCAGCCATCCGACAGGCTGTTTTCGGACAGCCATCGGCCAGGCCGTTCTCCATCAACCGCCCGGCAGCCAGTTATGGGTAACCATCGGACACGCCGATCGGCATTGTTGACCACCAGAGACTACACACAAAAAAATCTGGTGGGTAAAATTAAATAACGCTGACAGTAACTTTTTTCCAAATTTTTTATGCATGTGGTTTTGTTGTTGCTTGGTAACTGTGCTAACAGTAAAATATACAGAAGAAATTGTAAAGTTCACGTATTTATTTTTGCTCGTATTTTGTTGTTGCATTTAACAACTGTACGCTGAGTAAATTCAACCACAAATATTTTTTCACATATTTTATTGTTTTAATAAGTTACTGCTAACTACAGTAACTTAACCATAGAAATAGTTACTCTGACGTGATTTTTTTATCTCATACTTTGTTTTTACAGCAATTTACTGTACCCACAAGTAAATCTTACCACACAAATAGTATAACTTTTTAAATGAATTTTGTTGCTTCACAGATTAACTCTACCGACAGTAAATCTTACCGCGAAAATTGTTGATTGAGAAAATTTCAGTTTGGCCCTTATAGTTATATTGTACTTTCTCTGAATTTGAACTTGAGAATTACTTGTGGTCTCATTTATGCGACATTTAAGAAATTTTCTGTGCATGTGGTTAGGCAGATTCAATACAAGTAATATGTTAGACGCGTTTCTATTAACGCGCGCCGTAGCGTAACTGGTAAAGACGTCCGTCCAATCGTGTTTAGTCCAAGGGCCCAGAATTCGAATCCCCCCCCAAGTAAGTAAAAATTTTTCAAATAAAATAAAAATGTGTTTAATTCAAACAATTGTTTCAGAACCAAAATTGTTGGGTGGTGGGGGTATTAAGGTTGCCTCTTCTGGTCTGGGATGATGATGAGCTCAAGTAGATTGGCAACTTGTGACAGCGAAAATAGTATCCAACCCTACTTTTCTTCAGTTGAGTAACAGCTGTTAAATTACTATTTTTATGGTAAAATTACTGTACACACAGTAGGAAAATTTACTTACTGTACGCATCGGTTAATATTACTAATTTTGTGGGTTGGCGCATTTCTAAACGATATTTTCAGTTATATTTACTATTGTAATAGTTCTCTTTGCGTAAAGGCAAAGAGGGGGGGGGGGGTGGTGTTAACTGGCCGTTTTTTGCCCATAACTTGAGTATCGTTCATCCGATCTTTATCGGATCAAATTGCGGGGGCGGGAGGGGCGTGGCAAAAATTGAAAATAAACTTGATCTGCCTGCAAGTATAAGAAATATATGTCCCATACATATCAAACCTCTATCTCTTACCATCTCTGAGATCTCTTCGTTCATACGGACGGACGGACAGACAGAGAGACAGACGGACAGACAGATAGACGGACATGGCTATATCGACTCGGCTGTTGATGCTGATCAAGAATATATGGTCGGAAACGATTCCTTCTCCCTGTTACATACTTTTGCACTAACTTAATGTACCTTCGGTACAGAGTATAATTACGGCTCGTTTCCCTTAGCTGGTGAAGAAGCATTTGTATATGGATCTTTCTTTTATAAACCGAACAGTTAAAAAACGCACCATTTTTGATTTCAATAAAAAAAATCCGAAATTAGATCTCGACATGCCCACCGAAACGTAATTTGCGGTTTTGCAAAAATATTTTTTGTTAATTTTATAAACAATTTCAAAAATCGTCAAAAACGGAAAAATGGAAAAAAACAGTTTTTTAAAAACTGGATTTCTCTGGTTTGGTTTGTCGGACAGGTCTCGTGTTGTTATTGCTGAATAGTATTTTAATGTATCTACTAAAATAATAATTTAATAACTTTTTAAATTATTTAATAAAATTAAGTAATTGTTTCTAAATTGTAAATATAGTTTGTTCTCAGTGTTAACCACTATGATACATATGTATAGCTTCTAAGGATATACAATTTATTGCCCTAAACGCAGCTTATATTACGGTGCTTTCAAAAAGATGGAGACTTTTCTAGCTTAAAAGATATAAATTATTAAAGTTATAAACAAATAAAAACGTACCCTTAAAGAAAAATTTCTCACGCAGTCAGTTTTAAAGCAATTTGATTGAAAATTAGCACGCGTATCTTATATATATCAAGCTTTTAAAAAATATCAACCTCACGCAGATCGGACGTCTATATTATATAGCTGCCATAGGAATGCTGAATTTGGTGGTGGCATAATTTAGATTGCACACTGTGGTCACACTACACCACAACAAAATTCAATTAATCATAGCATTCGTATGGCAGCTATATGATCTAGATGTCCGATCTGCGAGAAGTTGACATTTTTTTTGCCAAGTTTAAGTCACATAGCTTTGAAACTAACATCGTGGCAAAGCTTTATTTATGGGCATATTTTAATTTGTTTATTACTTCAAAAATTAATTTCTTTTAAACTATAAAAGTCTCCATCTTTTTGAAAGCACCGTAATTTAAGTTATGTTTAGGGCAATAAAATGTATATTCTAAGAAGCTACATCATGGTGGTTAACACTGAGAAAAAATTATACATAAAATTTAGAGACAATTACTTAATATTATTAAATAATTTAAAAAGCTATTAAATTATTATTTTAGTAGATACATTAAAATACTATTCAGCAATATCAACACGAGACCTGTCTGATAAACCAAACCTAAGAAATCAAGTTTATAAAAAACCTTTTTTTTCCATTTTTCCGTTTTTACCGATTTCTAAAATTGTTTATAAAATTAACAAAAAATATTGTCGCTTTGGTGGGCATGTCGAGATCTAATTTCGGATTTTTTTTATTGAAATCAAAAATGGTGAGTTTTTTAACTGTTCGATTTATAAAATGACCCATAAGGTTATGACGCCAAGACCGAATCCCAATCATCTCAATCCAAGCGGCAAGATCCAAGTACGGTCAATAAGGAATATTCCTTGAGGTTCTGTGCAGTTTTCGTTAAGTAGTCGGGCGTTCACAAATTGCGGTTTTTATCCGCCGACAATTGTCTACCCGACTCAGCAGACAGCAAATTAACAGACGCGTCAGTCCGTCAAAGCGAAGTATTATTATACCCGTTACTCGTAGAGTAAAAGGGTCTACTAAAGTCGTGCAAATGTATGTAACAGGCAGAAGGAATCATTTCCGACCATATAAAGTATATATATTCTTGATCAGCATCAACAGCCGAGTCGATATAGCCATGTCCGTCTGTCCGTCTGTCCGTCTGTCTGTATGAACACCTAGATCTCAGAGACTAGAAGAGCTAGAGCAACCAAATTTGAAATGTAGACTCCTATTGTCTGCACGCAGATCAAGTTTATTTTCAATTTTTGCCACGCCCCCTCACGCCCCCGCAATTTGGAAAAAACGTCATATCTCCTACAGTTTTGATAGATGGTTCGTACTTTCTAGAGATATCTAGTACTTAAAATTATTTATCGATTTGCTGAAGGAATGATAAAGATCGGATGAACGATACTCAAGTTATGAGCAAAAAACGATCAGTTAACACCCACAACCCACCCCACTCATAACCTAAGCATTGCGTTCAGCAGCAATCTTAGTGAGAGAGAGAGAGAGAGAGAGAGAGAGAGACGAGTTAAAAAATGTTGCATACTTTTCGGCTGACCCACCTCAGGCATACAGGAAGGCTATTAAACATTTGTTTCCATGAGTAACGGGTATATCGAAGTCGGTTAGAGCCGACTTTAACTTACGCTCTCGTTTTTTAAATGCGAACGCGAAATCTTTCCGTTACGGTTAAATGAAAAGACAACTCAATTTGTAAGAAATATTTAAGTAGGAAATTCTTAAAATATTTCAAAAATATAGAGCTCATTTAGTTCGCCTTCTGATCTTAGCAGCAGTGACGTTGAGCTGGAGCATTCGGCTGAGAAGCAAACAGTCCCCGAGTTCAAATCCCAGTAAAGGTATGATTATATACAAAAAAATTTTCAAAATTTGAACAGCACACATAAAAGAAGTAAAAACGTGACAATAATAATGTTGCGGTGGTGTACTGTTAATGTATAGAATCAAATGTATATGGAATAGAAAAACCAAAAAATTTATTTTTCTTTTGTTCTGTTGGTTGATACAACCGTCTGGCCGATGTTTGGTCTTTACCGGCAGCCATAAAGCTAGCCCAAACAACCTGCAGGTCGGTTGCACACTTTTGCAACGCCTGACGCCTGGCAGCAGCTTCCGGATTCGTTGACATCTCATATAAAATCTGGTATGAGAGTTGGTATGGTGGCCGGCAGCCGTAGTCAGAATCAAGTTGACATTCTCCAGCCGTGTGGAGACCTTCCGAACGACAGGGTATGTGTGTCCGAAACATGGTTTGTGTGTAACTCTAGGGATGTCCTATTTGAATGTGATGGTTATTCGATGTTCAGATCAGTGGCTGTTTATGTTAATACAAAACTCAGCTGTAAACTTATACGGACTAATCCGGTGGAAAGCCAAGTCGAGTACTTGTTCATTGAGGTTACAAACAAAAGCTTAAGTACTCAAACTTTGGTTGGATGTATCTACAGACCGCATCAATCGACTGAATTTAATGATTTAATACAAGTAGTGTCCGAAATTTCTGTGTCGTATCCCAACGTTTTTTTGACTGGTGATCTGAACAACAACATGCTCACCGAAACAAGTATTTTGTGCGAAATGGAATCATTAGGCCTATCAATAGTAAACAGTTCTGAGCCCACTCATTTTACTAGACACTGCAGCACCCTGTTAGATATTTTCTTTGTTAGTGATCCAAGTAAAATCATTCGTTGTGGCTCAGCTTTCTACAAACACGACATTATCCTCCTGACATTTAAATTTCCGGTGGAATATGCTTACCAGACAATTAACTATAGGGACTTTAAATTTATTAACAACGATACCTTATAGACTGAATTTTACAACCGTGATTGGACTACTATTTATAACTCGGCGACTTATGATCCTCAACTCGAACATCTTGTACCTATTTGATTTATGTGTACCATTGAAATCAAAAGTATTGAAACCCAAACAACAGTCATGGTTTAGTGCACAAAAAAAAACACAAAATCGGATGCGGGACACTGCATCAACAACAGCTCAACAGCTCAGAGCGAAAACAACCAAAACGATTGCAAATGCTTAACGAGAATATTTTAGTTATAGATTCGGTAATGCAACAACCCCTGGCCAAGTATGGAAAGAGTTAAAGAGTCTTGGTGTAGGAAAAGCTGTTTCACTACTTAAATCTGACCCTGATGAGGTCGACTTAAATATGAGATTTGATCGAGCTGACGTACCAGAACCAGTGCAAAACTTGTATCTAAACTCTGTACCCCTCTGATAATAGTTTAAGTTTTGTCTGTGTTAGTCCATGTGCTGTACTTGAATGGATATTACAAGTTAAGTCTAATGCGGAAGGTCTAGATGGAGTGAGCCCAAGGTTCTTCAAATTACTTTTACCAAAGATGCTTAATCACGTTACACATATTATGAACACCGTGTTTACAACCTCAGAATTTGCCTGCCTGCTGGAAAGTTGCAAAAATTCTTCCGATACCGAAATCTAAAAACGAGCTTAGACCAATTTCAATTTTGCCATTCCTTGCCAAAGTTTTGGAGAAATTAATGGTATCCCAGATGCAAAAATTTCTAAACAAAAATTCCATGCTCAGTGACAAGCAATGAGGCTTTACGAAAGGTAAAAGTTGCACAATTGCAATTTTGAAAATTGTGTAAGACATTCGTAGTCAGGTAGATGAAAGCAATGAAAGGATGAAAGCACTTGCTTAACATTAATAGATTACAGCAAAGCGTTGAACAGAATAGAATATTAAGTACTAAACTGACTAAATTGTATAATTTTTTGTCAACCGCAACATGTCTCACATATACATATCTTAGGAATAGGACACAGGCAGTAGTTACCGAAACACGCGCTTCCGCGTTCTTACAGCTTTCAGGAGGTGTTCCCCCAGGGCTCGATCCTTTGACCGTTGTTATTTTCCTTATATATTAATGACCTTCCCCAATGTTTGTCCGCATGTCCGCATCCATCTATATACTGATGATGTACAACTATATGTTAGTCGTCCTTTTACACTGAGAAAAAAAATCAATCTGAAATCTCGTTTTCGAGAACTTTGCAATCATATAAAACATAATTGAAAAACCTTGAAATGAGCTTAGAAATCATAAAAACAAGATTTATCATCTCGCAACTCATCAACCATCCTACAGTTTTCTGCAAAGCTGCAGTTGAAATTTTTATTGATATATACAGATTTATTTTGCCAAAGAAAAAAAAAATAATCAATTTTCGGTTGCAATGCAACCCACCCCTCCTGGGACTCGAACCACGACCTCATCGTTCAATAACACCTTGGCAAGGCCGATTAGTCGATTTTGCCGTAGGGGGTCAATTGTTAAGCGCAGCCAGTTGCAGTATAAGAACTCAGGCTGCGAAAATCTCTGCTCTTATTCTGCAACTGGTTGGGTCTATCAGTTGACGCTCGTTGATAAAGCGGTGGTGTCAGTGTTTCGGTGCGCAGAAGGTACTGACTTCAAGTCCCAGTATCGGCGGATTAAAAATTTAAAATTTTTATAAGTTTTTCAGAAAGATAAAAAAGTTAATAACTAAAACAAACACACACCCCCCACACCAAGCACACCACCCCCACCCCCACCCTTCCTCCACCAATCACCTAAAAATAAAAAACGCCATATTTCTTTTATTCTTTTTTTTCATATTAAACGAGAAAGGAAAGCTAACTTCGTCCGTGCCGAAGTTTTAATACACTTGAAAAAGCTCGCTCCAAAGGTTATCGAAATTGTAGTGTTCTAAAGATTGGTGTGTTTAAGACACTGCTTAGAGAAAGAAAACTTGAGAAAAAACAAGAAAAACTTGTTTGTTTTTAATGGTAGCGTCTTTATACTTTCCAGTTATGAATTCGGCGAGTTTGATCAAAATCTGATGAATAGCTGCACGAAAAAAGTTGTGTTCCTTAAGGAAGAGTCGAAAAGTATTCCATTTTTTGTTAACTCCGTTACTTATTATCCGATCTTTATGAAAATTTCACAAAGAGCAATTCTTGTGACACGTCGCGTTGTCCTGGTGTTTGCGTCTTTTCTTTTGAACTTGTGGCCGCTTTTAGTTGATTTTAGTCTTCAAGCTCTCCAAGAAGAAAATATAAGACTGGATATTGATATTTTAAATTTTTTCGAGATGGCCTAGTCTTGAGTTCAACAGTAATTTCTCCCATTTTAAAACAGTGATTAATCAATGTATGAAATTCCTTTTTTATACTATTTAGAAAATTATTGGAAAGAGCTTCGCAGATAACAACTTTACACACAAAGTAATTTTAGACAAATTGTAAATAAATTTTTCAGCATATATAAAGGAAAGCTCGTTCTATGAATGGCACCTGTAGGTGAGACCGGGGACTTATTGAGCCATTTAGACATCAGAAACAGCTGTAACAAAATATTGCAAGTCCTGCCAAGACTCTTAAAATCGATAGTGGAAAATCAGTAAGAAAACTTTTAATTGTGGCCGATTGAATCAAGGACAAAGTATTTTTGGTGGAGAGATCGTTTTCAGTGGAAAATCTTTGACAAGAAACCATTTTGTAACTTGTCAAGAAACACATAGCGGTTGGGATTACAGTCATATCTGATTGTTGAAACCAAAGCCTGAATGAAGAAGGGCTTATATACCAAATCTTTCAAAAACTTAGTGAAACGAACACAATTCCAAACTCTTAAGTACACGATTCCCATAAAATTTTGGCTCAATCGAAAGACTTGTTTAGTTAGAATTCTTAATATTGTCAAACTTGCTTATACAATTCGTAAAAGAATGTACATTTCTTTTTACCAATTCGCATTTGAAATAACTTAAATCGAACGATCTAGTCAGCTTTAAGTTACTTCAAATCATTGTTAATAGCGACAACAAGCAACACCTAGACAACAAAGTAATGGCCGTCGCACACACACACACACACACACACACACACACTGACAAGCACTCAGACAAACGCACTCATGTACTTGTAGGCAGCCTTGACAACCTGAACATGCCCAAGAACAAGACATTTGCGCGGCGACTTTGATTGGCAGCCCTCAAGCAGGGACATTGAGGAGGCGAAAGCAAAATCATCATTGACTGTGCCAGGTCGCTGTCGTCATCGCCATCATCGTCATCCATAATAACATCAAACAACACTGCCCAGACACCACCAGGCTGTAGATAACCCTCCGCCCAAAAAAAAAAAAACAACCTTACCAATTCCCCGCTTTGGTCCGCACCTCCCCACTTGTTATCAAACGCAATAAAAAATATAAAAAAACAGACTAGCATTTTTGGTCCATACTCTATGAATAGGGTAGCTTGAATTTAGGGAAAAGATATGAGAGTGGATTTCTCATCTTCTACATAGAGCTATCTGTCCCTTGCAAATTACAGAGTAAATTTTAAGTTTATCTGCCACATTAGGGGTGCGAAATAAGTCATCCTTAATAAAAACGTAAGCTTGAATTATGTTCATTCCAGGCAAAGTTGCGAAGAATTGATGAATCCAATTGAGCCCACTCGGCGATAATTGACACTTTAAGTTCTTTTAAGATGGTGAAAATACCTATGCATGTAGGCTTTGTTGAAAATTCAGCCCCAAAGGTTTTTAATAGGCATAAGATCTGGACTTTTTGCGGGCCACATAAAATCGAAACTTGTTTTTCTTCAAAAAATACGGTGATAGCAGTATTGTCCTTTTGGAATGTCCAGGAGTCTCCGCAATGTTCATCTCCAAAATAAACAAGATTTTTAGAATTTTTGTATGTGTTACAAAGCATATTGGGCTCTTTCCAGCAAAGCCAATTGGAGCCCACACCATGTGCGAACCTCCTTGAATATTATCCTTATATTCCGATAATACTAATGATACCCATGAGGACCATCTAAAAATAAATTTTGTTATCACTTAAAATAATATTTTGCCACTCTATGTCGCAAAATTATGCATCTCAGCAAAGTGCATAAAAGCAATTTTTTGCCTAGGAAGTAGTTGACATTTGACGGCCCTTTTCTCATTTGAAACGAATTGATCGGCACTTAAAATTTGCTGCACACGATGCTTCGATACTAGAAGAAACAGTTCGTGGCAAATCTGGCCAGCATTTTGAGTTTTCTTTAAATGTCAAACTATTCATTCCTATTTTTTCACGTTCTTGCAGCAATGGCGGGCGATCAGAACGAGGTCGTTTTAGGTCTTTAACGAGGTCCTTGGGGCTAGCAATTTCAGCCAAATTTTGTAGAGCATGAAAAATAAATTTATTCCGGGTATTCACTTTGTTGTGCACCTGGGCACTTGGGCAAAAGTGTAAGCATTTCCAACAACAATTTACTCTGAACAAATTGTGCACAGCTTGCTCGCCCCAGACCCTGACTGGGAAAAGTCGGGCACTTGTGCCCAAACTTATTTGGAAAAGAATGTGTGATCAAACATATGTATATGCACATTGTATGGAGAAGGCGCAAACTTCAAAAGAACCATGGATAACTCCCAAATCATATATTCTCGAAAAATCCTTATAAGCCCCGGTCCATTGAGGAATCTTTTGACATTCAAATAACATCTCAGCCAAAGGATCATTCGCGGCCCATCGAGGAATATTTTTATTTTTTGGAATATTTTATACAAAAAAGCATAAATTTCTAGACAGGGACCTAGAGAACCTAATGGGGCGAAAGCAATTAGGTAAAGTTGCTGACGGGTTCAACGTGGCGAAACTACCGCGATACCTGCGCCTCAAGTGATGCATCCGCATATCTGCTGGATGACGTGAAGAGTCGGGCTCGGTACCCACCACCGTCAAAAAAACTCCGCCAATGACAGCTGCGACAACAATTAAATTATACAATAACGAAAATCAAGTAGCGATTCTGCGACGCAGTGGATGACGTGTTGAAAAATTAAGGTTAAAAACATAATGTTGATTTAGCAACCCTACGTTAAAGTGTCACCACAGTGAACACCGGTGAACTGGACATAACCCACAGACGTTGCGATTCCTAGACTTTCTAAATCAATTTAAGCAATATTTCTAACTACTTCTCAGACACTCGTAACATAAGTTGAAACGTTTCTCTTTCAATCAAGAAAGGATGTTATTCCGCCATTAGTTTTGGTTTGTGCAGTGGACATCGTCCAAAAAGTCATCCAACAATTCGTCCATTGCTAAACATACATCTGCAAAAGTCGACTACAACTATTAACAGCAGAATACACCTTCAATCATTTCAGCTTCACTATTAAAGTCGCTTGATTTCCATTCCAGAAGAATATCCCTAGCGGTTTTAGATGGCATTTCTATTTAAATCATTTTTTTCTCAACAAATCTCAAAAACCTAGCAGTCCCGCCTGCTTAAACGTCAAACGTAATTGTGCACAAATTTCGTGCACAGAGGGGTGCTCACAATACTAGTCAGGCAAACTTGCCCAAGTGCCTATGTGCACAACAAAGTGAACACGCTAAATAATTCTATACAAGTTTTAAACGCTGAATCCGAATCTGGTTCTAGATACTTTATATCTCTAATGGATAAGCTGTAACTATTGAATTTAAATGTAGAAAATTTCTAATATTATTATATATCAGATTCTGTTGAAAATGATTTTTTTCTTTACAATTTAGCATCAAATCTAGAGTATACAAGGAATCATCGAAATCTGTTTCATCGGCCACAATATAAGGTGCTTTTCGCTTTAACAATAGTGTAGTTGTAAAGTAATGCTTATGAAAAATACAAGAAAAGGCGTTACTCGCACTCAAAGAATTGCTGAAAAGTTTGATTATGAGGTGTTTTTCTTAAAAATCCAGTCGATCCAGCTGAATTCTATCATAAATTTAAAAAATTGCATTGCAAACTGCATTTTAAGCAAAAATGTACAGCTAATTCATCAGAGATCGCTCATCATCCCAGTCCTGCAATACGGGGCAGAAGCATGGACAATGACAGCAGCGGATGAGGAGGCGATTGGAGTGTTCGAGTGAAAAATCCTTCGGAGGATCTTTGGGCCTTTAAAAGTTGGCGATGGACACCGCATTCGAATGAATCACCAACTGTATGAGCTCTATAGGGACATCAGTCTAGTCAAGTGCATAAAGCAACAGCGGCTGTGCTGGTTAGGACATGTAAACCGGATGGATGAAGAAGCTCCAGTAAAAAAGACGTACAAAGCGAAGGCGGCTGACTTTGGAGGAACCGGCAGGAGGGGTCGCCCACCACTAAGATGGGATGATCAAGTGCGGAAAGACATTTCCAACCTTGGTGTGAACAAATGGTGCAGGTCGCACAATGCAGAAGCGAATGTAGGGACCGTCAAGCGGTTGTGATGTTGTGTCTGTGCAACATCGGGCCAATAAAGAAAGAAGAAGAAGAATCCATCAGAGATAAGGAATTTCTAGAACCAGATTCGGGTACAGAGTGACTTTTATGTTAACTTGATAAAAATATTTCTTTAGTAACCATAAGTCTAAGTGCTTACTATTTCCCACCCGACAAATAAACGTATGTAATCGGACCTACGACATTTACGATAGTTTCTCTTAACAACGAAATGCGAATTCCTTAAGAAAAGCGGGTTTCATCCGGATTTTCAATTTTTTCTCTGTATGTAACAGCTAATCATTGGTTGCCCCCTCATTTGTTGATACATTTAGAGCGAAAAAGTTCGTTAAGTGTCCAAGGGTTATACTTTTCTGCCCGACATGCACATATTTTCGTTGAGGTAAGTAAAATAGGGTTGAAAAGGGTAATTCGAGTTAGGACTTTTTTTTAATTTCCAGCTGCACTTTGTTGGAGGACTGGACCGAGAGCACAGCTTTCTTTAAGCTCTTCCAATTGCTGGCCTACAGACGTTGGAAACGCGAGCTGGTGGAGAATCATTTGGCTGGCATTGAGAATGAGCGCTTCCGCCAATTCTATTCGATGAGGAAGAAGTAGGCAGCTGAGAAAAAGGATTCGGCCAGGTGATGGTCTCTTTTAATCATTACTGTGGTCACCTCCTGCATACGTGGAGGGACACAGTCGAATACCAAAAAGGCCGCCCTGCAACTGTTGGAAAAGTTCTCCAAGTATTTTATCCTCGAGACTATATTGGATCGCATTTTGCCCTATATTGTGAGTACTTTAAGGACTTTCCAAATCTTCATCTAAATCTCTCTTTCTCTCTCTGTCTTTAGCTGAATCTGGCCCAAAATCTAGCGTCAAGGTGCAACACTTACTGCTTACCTAGCCATAGTTAAGAATAAACCATGCAGTAAAGCCAATGTCTTTCCCGATTATATACTGCCCTATATCATGGATTTGGCCAGTGAACTAAGTGCGGTCATTGTGCGTGTAGCCATTGCCCGGAATATTGCCGCTTTGGCGAAGCCAGCTGTTTAATATCTGGAGGAAACACAGCGCAATGCGCCGAATCAGATGCCCACACCACGCTATGAGAAGCAAATGAATGATTTGCATGAGGCTCAGTTTGCTGACCGATGCACAACACATTGTCAAGCAAACCCTATTGGAGTCGGGCCTTCTTTGTCCAGTGTTTTTTTTACCAAAGGTGTTAAATTAAATAAATAAGCTATGCCAATATTCCGCAGATTTCAACCATTTTTTAAATGCTCCTCCAAAGAGAATGCAAACTATTGATATTGGCTGTATCTGTTATTTTCATTTATTTTTGTGCCAAAAATGCGACACAATTTAATAAAACTGAATTCATATAAATAAAGACACAAAACTAACAAAAAGTACAAATTTTCAAATGGAAAACAAAACAGAATGAAAAAAAAACATTCTTATCAATTATCGCGAAAGTAAACGTTTACAACACGTTTTCGAATCCGTTCTCGACACTTTCTCGATAGCGAAAACGTATTGGCAACGATTCAGTTTCGATCCGTTTTCGCTATCTAGAAAGTGTCGAGAACGGATTCGAAAACGTGTAGCGAGAACTTACGTTTTGCTGCCACAAACTGAGCGACAGGTAATACTTTTTCGGACCGAAAACGGAACACATTCTCGATAGTTTTGTTAGAGAAAACTTCGAGAAAACATCGAAAACGCATGCTTTCTCGCTAACGATGGTCGGGTGGGCTACTGTTACTGATTAATAATAACATATATTGTAGTGTGCGTAGTATTTCATTTGTAAGTCAGTGCATGTAATGTGTTTGTTTTCGAGTAGTTTTAGTTGCAATGAATTAATTAAGTTTTAAAATTAGTCCTTATTAAAGTAGGTTCATAATTACAGGTGTGTGTAAGTTTGTGGGTTATTATAGGTGGATATGTTATAGCTAGATCCTTCGTTCAGCCAGATCGGTAGGGTGGATCCTAAGGAGTCTTCTTCTAGCCCTGATCCCATTGATCCTTCGTCTTCTGAGGAATCTTCTTGCAAGGCTGTTTGGGTGGCATGAGACTTTATCCACGTATCGCGCTGCCTGTTTGTTTATGGTGTCGCCAACCATAGGGACCCCACAATCTCGCTCTATGTCCCGTGTCCGTAAATACCGCTCAGCACCGGTGATACGTCTGAGTATTCTAGCCAGAAAACCCCTTTTTTTCTTCAGTTGGGTTTTTTTCTGGGATGCCATAAAACTGAATGCCGTATCTCCCAATTGGTGCAAGCATAACCTTATAAATAAGGACCTTATTTCGGAGCGACAGTTTGTTGTTGGCGTTAAGAAGCCAGCCCATCCTTGTCGCCTTGGTTCGCAGTTTTCCAGCTACTTGGCTTGTCTAGAATCACTACTAGGCATTTATGCCCTGTGTTGTGCGGAAGGACTTCACCGTATAGGAATACTCCAGAGCTAATGTCCCTTCTAAGCGTATGGGTGATGCAGACGCACTTTTCCCGGCTTACAGAAATGTTCCACCGGCATGCCCAGCTCTCAAACTTCTTGAGATACACCTGCAGATTATTAGTTGCCCTGTAAATACACCCGTCTCTTGCCATGATAGCGGTGTCGTCAGCAAAGGTGGCGATTAGAAGGTCCATACTAGTTCTAAGAACAATACAGAATCAGAATAAAACTACAAGTTTTAATTTTATCATTCGTAGAAAGCCCCTTGTTTTCAAAATAAGTGAAACGAGAAGACCAAGCTAACTTCGTCTGTGCCGAAGTTTTTATACCCTTGCAAAAGCTGTTTTTGAAATGACAGAGTTTAAGAACGCTTAGATAAAAATCAAAAACTTTTGTAACTAAAATCCGTTTTCCGTCAGATGAACATCTGATTTCGACCAAATTTCGCGATTTTTTTTGAAAACATATTAAATTAACAATCGAAAAGTTTAAGAACGATAAAATTGAAAACAAAAAAGTTTTTCTCACTAAGACTCATTTTCCGACCGATAAGTCCAATGGCAGCGTGAAGATATAGTCATCTGATTTCGAAAAAATTTTTCAAATTAGTTTGAAAGCGTTTAATATTAATAATCACAGACCTTAAGAACGATTTACATGAAAAAAAAATTTTTTTCTCACTAAGACCCATTTTTCGACCGATCGGTCCTATGGCAGCTATAAGATATAGTCATCCGATTTTGAACAAAGTTTGCGAGTCTGTTTGAAAGCATATAATATTAATAATGACCGTGTTTGGGAACGCTAACATTAAGAACAAAAAAGTTTTTCTCACTAAGACTCATTTTTTGACCGATGGTTCCTATGGCAGCTATAAGATATAGTCATCCGATCCGGTCGGTTCCGACATATTAGCAGCGTGCAGTAGAAAGAAGACTGTGTGGAAAATTTCAGCTCGATAGCTTTAAAACTGAGAGACTAGTTCGCGTAGAAACAGACGGACAGACAGACAGACAGACAGACGGACAGACAGACGGACAGACAGACGGACAGACAGACGGACGGACAAAGCTCAATCGACTCAGCTCGTCGCCCTGATCAAGAATATATATAGTTTATGGGGTCGGAAATGAATATTTCTATGCGTTGCAAACTTCTGGGCAAAATTATAATACCCTTTGCAAGGGTATAAAAAGAGTGTTTTATCCCATGTCAAAACACTTTCTTGACATACTGTCTGTGCTTCTTTGTTGGCCAGTGAAATTTGTGTAAGTGCATGTATTTGCAGATATTCAAATGTGCATATGTAAGTGCGTGTGCAAAAAAAGCAACAATAAAAGTGCTAGCAAACACGTGACTACTTGGTGAACAGAGTTATATCGACTCGGCTGTTGAAGCTGATAAAGAATTAGTTTACTTTAAAGGGTCGGAAATAATTTCTTCTCCCTGTTATCTACTTTTGCACAAACTTAATACACTCTGTCCGATTTTCCGCCATACCTAGATAACAAAAACTGATAGAGCAATTAAGTTTGGGTGGAACTGAAATGGAGACTATGCCGCATAATTTTATAATTATTTCGAGTACAGCACAGCAGCAAATGAATTGAAAATAAATTTGCACAAATAAATTCCCACTCCCGCTTTAAGTACATACACCAATTCACTTGCCGTGCCAAATTCGTTGGCTTTTCTGCCTCACCGCATAAATATTCATAAAATTAATCATATAGCACTTTTCCAAACATTTCTCCCCCAAGAACAATCATTTCAATGGTCCTACAAGGGCATATAATCTTCACCAAAAGGATATTCTGAGCATTTTCTTTTTTTGATTTCAATTTTTTTTTTCTTTTTCGGTTGATGCTTACTTGATTTTTCCTTCCTTACGATTTTCAAACATTTACTTTCGCTTTTCGCAAAGGAAAGCATAGGCAAACAGAGACGCACACGCACAAGCACACGTATTCAAATTGTTGCTAGGGCTGGGCAAGGAGCGAGGACGATAACAACGACCGTGTACGCAGGCGAAAATTGTTATTGGTGGGTGTGGCAAAAGCTGCCTGAATGCGCGTTTAGTTTCAAGTGTTATTTTTGTGCTGAAGGAGCGGGGTGTGGGTGTGGGGGTGGCTGTGGGGGTGGGGCTGATTCTGCTTCGTTTTTCAACGTCTTCGTCGAAGGCGTCCTCGTTCTCGTCGTCGTCTATTTTGGCTGAAGTGCGTAATTGATGTGAAAAGTGGCAACAAACTGTTTTTTATTTGCGCTTGCTTTCAATTTGTTTAAATTGCTGGGCACACACACACACACACACACACACACCCAGATAGAGAGAGAGAGAGAGAGAGGGAGAAAGATGGAGAGACGCAGCCACAGAGACATTTCTAAACGCTGATTGAAGTTTTATTGAATTTTAAATTGTACTGCCCGTCTGGTTTTCGATCCAAGGTTTCTTTGATTTCTCTCCCTTTCTCGCTTTTTTTGCACCTTCTCCGTGCGTTTTATTGTTGACACAAATAATGTCACTCAAAATGTCAAAAGGAGGCCGCTGTTTCATATTTTATTTCCCCATGTTGTTGTTATTGGTTACAAAGTGCTGAGGTTTGACATACATTAAACTGAGTTGTCAGGTGTGTATTTAGGTCCAAGATGTCATGGATGGAGAAGCAATGAAGCGGCAATAGCAAGCTGAACACAATTGAGGGTGGAATAGGAGCGTTTTCTATGTTAGGAGACAAACTGAAGCAGTGAGAACTGAAAATAGATTCAACTAATCAAAAGCATTCAAGATTTTTCCGATATTTCCGGAATGAACTAAAGACGATTGACCTCTCGCTGCGTTAGTTTCTCGGTAAAAGTTTCGTTTACTCATGTCTACAAAAGTAGTACAAATTGACTATCGTTCATCCGACCTTCACGGCGGATCGATAAATAATACCAATTACTAAATATGCGTAGAAGATACGAACCATCCATCTACAAAACTGTGGGAGATATGACGTCTTTTTTCAAATTGCGTGGGCGGGACGGATTGTGGCAAAAATAACAACTGAACATGAACCGAAATGCGTGTACTTCTCGCTGTGATGTTTGTAGTTGAGTCGACGAACTGTTTCCGATGAGTGTAGAAACATGTGCACCGAGTACAGATTTGCGTAGTTGCGTCAATGGTAACCTTGCTTTGTGGCCGTTGCTTCGAGTGGGCGTCGATAAGCAAATTCGCCCAAGCATGTAACGATGGAAAGGGTCTGTAAACCTGTAGGTGACCAGCTTCTATTGATGCTTTAAATTGCTTAGCTAAAAGCACCGGGATGTTCATTTACATGAACCATTTTCACAACTACTATTCTCCCAGGTATCAAAGCGCATGGCCACTTAAAGTTCACTTTTCATTCCTTTGGTCACTGACAGCAAACTGTTAGCGAACAAAGCCTCTTGCTGCAAGCATAAGCATTCGAACTATCCTCTTCACTCACACATACACAGATGTATGTATGAGTGTGTGTATAATAATCGTACATACTATTAGCGACTGAATAAAGGCAATAGCCTTTTTTGCAAGTACAACAACAGTACAACAAAACACACACATGCAATTCACATTTTATTAACTTTTACCGTTTACATTTTTTTAAGCACGGCACTTATTTTTACTTACCTTTCATAAGCGCCAGCACAGATCGAATGACGAAATTCGGAAGAAGAAGCTAGAAGTTCGCTGCAGACCCGACGCCAACTTCAGAACGTTCACTAAGAAAAAGCGACCAGCACTCGTTTTCACGCTTGCGGCAGCAGAGCAATGAGCATAGTTTTTGCCTTTTTCGATATAGACTATTGCTGTCTCTCTTTGATTTGAGAAACGCTGTGTGTCTCTTTCTACTTTCAGAATTTCGATGTCTACTTTGATTTGAAATCATATCACTAGGGCATTTTTCATATCACTTTGATCATTTCACATTTCAATATAATATTTTTAGTATCAATGTAGTATTACAGGTTCCTATTGATATTAAATAGTTTCACTTTGATATGCAAATATTAATATTACTGATATGATAATGAAATACCTGATCTTTTTTTTCTGTGTATGAACCAAAACGCCTATAATGCGTAACTAATGTGGGCATCTGAAGTAAAACCAAACAGATGTTCAAATCAGAGAACGGCTTCGTTCGATTGCAAAACGCTCACACATTATTCAACACACGAATAAACAGGCTTCGCGCTCTTTTCATCAAACTTGCATACTCAACATGTTCACAGCAGAGTTTTATTCGAACCAATTGTTGGCACTCTGATTATAATCATGTTCGACTTCATTCCAATCAGTTCGGCTGATTGTTCGTTTGGCTAAACGACGATTGTTTAGAGTGAGCGAAAATCATCGCGTATGAATAAACTCTTGCAAAGACGCATAGGCGCTGCTGGCAGATATGGAAAGAGAGAGAGAGAGAGAGCAATGCTCTGGCATTGCTCAAGATGCGCTGGCCAGTCAATTCTGAGTTTTGCCGGTATGCATCTGATTATATTCAATACTGAGTTTTGTTCGATGAATAAATATGAACATACACGTTGGATCACATAACTCTAGCTCAGCCGCTCGATGCGATTGCGTTGTGAGTTGAATATATTCAGCTCTGAGTTTTGTTGATTGATTAAATGTGAGTAAGAATATTTGTGTATGAGCCAATCAAGAAAAAAGTGATTTTTGCAAATCTCTGGTTCAAATTTCATGTATATATTATGTATGCATTGAAAAAATATTAATATGTATATGTGATACTGCGTGCAGTCGACTTCAAAGGTCGAAATAAAATAATCTTTGTTTACAACATTACGTTTTCATAACCGAGGCGAATTCAAAAATCTTTGTCTTCGCTTTATATCAAACAGCATAGGCAAATATTATATAAGTATTTGCTACGAAAAGAGAATCGAAGATTAAACTTTACTTGTCAATGCATTAATTTTACTCTATACACCGAAGACGCCCTCATACAGATCAGATGGATCTGACATAAGCTTTAACGGGAGTTTTGTCTTGATTTTCAGAGCAAATGCACACTACACTGTTTAACAAATTTGTGAAGCATGGTGGAAAACAAAAAAGTATATGAAATAAACCAACTGGTTGCACTCACCCATCTGCAGATTCCGCCGAAGGCCTTCGCTGTTCTTTGTAGATGTGTTGTTGTTACCTTTTAAAAAAGAATTTTTTTTTTTTGGACGTTGGTTTTTACTTTTTGTTTTGCTCTATCACTTCACTTATCAAAATTTTAATTTGTTGCTGTTGAGTGTTTTGTAGGTTTGACTTTGTTTTGGTATTTCTCACACACATATACACTTATCCATGCATGTTTTGGCTTTTATTTTTCCTTTACAAAAAAAAAATTTAAAAAAAAAACTTATTCTTGCCAATATATATATAAAATTTTTTAAAAAAAATTTAAAACAATATTTAAATCTGCTGGATATTTCCTCTCGATTTCTTGCCGTCTTGAACGGAAAACATCACTTCATTTCATTTGGATTTTCACTGTGGTTTTTGCTTTACACTCTTGGACTGAGAGACTTGACTTTTGGGCGAGGGATTTTCCTCTTGACAGGGTCGAATTCACTATATGCCTTTATAGGTAGGGCTTTCCACGGCTGTGGACTTTTCACTGCACTTTTCCAGAGCTTAGGTTGGTTTTTTTTTGCACAAGAAATTCTGGGTAGCATAGAGAATGTGGTGAGAAGCAGGAGAAGAAGATTGGATGAGCACTTGCGACGGATATTTTGCCACAATGAACTTTTCTCTTCTTTGACTGCAGCGAGGCGATTCGAATCGATGTTGGAGAGATGTGGACTGGGTGGTCACCTTTGTTTCGAGTTTTGCTCTCGCTGCCTTCGCTGTCGTGGGATCGAGCTTAACCCTCTGCCTGCTCTCTGGTTCGTAATGCTATTGCGCCTGCCCTTTGGATAAAAGAAAGGCGGCGGGGTTTCGTTAGCCTACTGATCGCAGCTTCTTCGCTCTCAATAAATACATTTTTATGTATGCAAGCATATAATGCTTTTTCTGCAGCGGGGGTTGCTATTAAGCAAAAGCCAATAGGACTCGACGTAACCAACTACTGAGTATGGGGGGAAATCTGTGGTGAACATATTTTTCCAATTGGAAAATTGATCGAAATATTCCCAAAACTATTTAGCTATGGGTGTTGGAGGGATGATTTATTAATTTTAGCTATAAAAAAATCAATGGATGCCACCAGATTAGTACTGATTACTCGAGGAGAGTTAACC
This sequence comes from Lordiphosa magnipectinata, assembly GCA_037044535.1. Lineage (NCBI taxonomy): Eukaryota > Metazoa > Arthropoda > Insecta > Diptera > Drosophilidae > Lordiphosa > Lordiphosa magnipectinata. The sequence goes on along the minus strand of JBAMBO010002308.1, from coordinate 68,129 downwards.
AATTGGATTTGCCAATTATAAAATTTTTGGACGACACATTCAACACCTCTCGTTGGCTGCTCGAAAGAAAAAGAACCATGATTGGAACCGGATTTCAAAAGTAAGCTCGTATTGGAAATATGGCGACGAAAATTTCTTACGAACGACGTAACACTTGTCAAAATGACATAAACGCCCACTATTTCTTATGACATGTCTCTTCGTAAGTCAAGGGTTTGCGTCTTCACTAAGGCCAACCGTTAAAGTTTTAAAATAAACTTAATACATAACTTAACTATAGAAGAAACTATAATAACGAAAAATACTTAAATGTAAATTGACTTAAAATTGCTTAATAAAATTAAATTAACCCAATACCTTCCTAATAATTGAAATATAATGAATAAAATTCCGTAAATATTGTGGGATGAAGAATTTGTTCATTACAAGCAGGGTTGAGGTTGCAGAGTCAATAGTACTGGTCATTTTACCCTGAGTAGAGACTTTCGTGTGCCACGCGATGTGGACTTTGTTTGCCACTTGTTGTGGCTTTGTGTGCCACTTGTTGTGGGATTTGTGTTCAGACTCGGGCTGGCATCAATTGCCAAAAAAAGAGCGTCTCGAGTTGTAACTGGTTGCTTGTGGTCGATCAGGTATGGGGATCGTTTTGCATAAACATCGGCAGTGATGAAAGATACGATGAAGATCCAAATTCAGCTAAGCGACGTACTTCCATAAGTATGAACGATCGTCTGGGAGGCTGCGTACAATGTACGATCTGAAAAATTGGTCGCATGCTTTACCAACGTGCGATCGGTTACATGCACATAGGTACATAGTCGGCTGCGTGCAGTGTAAAATTGGCGGGATTGGTGAATGATTGACCAATGTTGCGATTGTGGACATGCAGGTGCAACGCCGGCTGGGCGAGTTACTTTTTCTGCACGGCCAGCGGGTGTGGGCAGCAGGTGTAGGCAGATAGGGCGAGGAACCTTTTTCACGCATGGACAGGCACGCATAGAAGGCCTTGGTTGCAGAAGGATACGTACGGTAAGACGTGCAGGACAGGATACATGCAGGCACGGGGCGACAGACAGGAGATCAGTGTCATTTGCACAAAAAACCCACCCTTTGCCGTTTGTATTTATGTGTGTGAGTACTAGCGTCGCTGGCACGTGTGTGTGTTTGGCTTTGCTGTTTCAAAACTTGCAGAAGAAATTCCATTGACAAAACTACACCTTGGCGAATGACCAAGTCCTGGTTGGACGAAGCTTCCTTGATGATCGCAAGCTGTGTGCTGTTCCATGTGCTTTTCTTTCCATGCTGTCCCATGCCTTCTATTGCAATTGTCTTGAAGAATATCGGACTGGGCGAGAGGCACGCAAATCTTGCGCCTGCAGCATCAGTGCTGCTGACGTCACAAGTGCGCTGGCTCTACAGGGTATTGGTGACGTTTCCATTTCGACGATACAAATTCCGGCCAGAAACGCTAACAACGTGTAGCCTATTTGTTCTGCTGATGTCACCAACAACCTGCAGTATCTGGGTGCGAGACAGCGACGATAAGACAAGTGCGCAATAGTGACGTCATCACCGGACTAGAACCTTGAGGCAGTTGCAGGTCGAAACTCGGCCACAGGAGACAGAAGAATTATCCGTAGAGAAGATAGAACACGGATGCCACAAAGCGAGTGAAGCTGGAGACTGGGTGTGAAGGATGGCCCAGAGGGAACACTGCTGAATTGAGCTAACCTTAGACAAACCAAAACTCGTCCGAAACGTAGCTCCAATGCCGACAGCTAGCTAGTGTGCCAGACAGACATTTGCGTTCTGGTTTATTTTTTTGTTTTGATTGATTTTCTTGTGTAGTTGATTGGATCAGTATCTGTTGGCAATGTATTAATTTAACTCCCTTCGCAGAAAAATCGCCACACTACAGCCCATTTCCAAATGAGAATCTAATTAAACTTTTACATCAAATCGTCACAGTAACCACTTCCACAGCATCCACAAGTGCGCCTTCTGCGCTTGTAGTTATGTGCCTTGGAGTTGAATCTATTTGGTAATGATAAATTTCCTGCGATCGGAGTAATCATACATGGATATATTAGCAAAAAGCGAATGAACCAGGCATAACTGTAATATTGTTGTTATGATGGCCGTATCGGAGTCAGCTGATCGTGTCGCTCGCTTATTGCTTGTATGTATCGGTAGTGTTTATACCCTGTAATTTAATAAGGAAATAATAGAATCAAAATCGTATTAGCTTTACAACAATGAAAATTTGTGAGAAAATTAATCAAACCCAAACGAAACTTAACCTTAAGTTGATTTGACGTACGATTTTTAATATTGGTTAAACCACAAAAGTACAACTTAGTAATCGGATTGGAATCTCTGAATATGAATTCTTCCCAATATTATACCGACTAGATTAGTTTATAACATATATATACCTTATCCCCTGCTTGTAATCACTATGAATCATTATGAATATTAAGTTTTGTTCAATTTTTCTCAATTTTCTATATTAATAATATTTACTAAAATATTCGTACGATACCGAATTTAACTGAGACCCAAGCGAGTCAGTTTATGTAATCAAAATGAATTCTAAGTTACATGTTCAAGTGGAATAAAACCTTGTAATTGCTGCGAATGAAAAGCTAAGTTTTAATATGATGGTGATGGAGTGAACGAAGTTAAAGGCATTTGAATTAGGGATTCACTATGATCAACGGCGAAAGTGAATCATGGAGGGAGGGTTTAGAGGCCGGCGCCTCGCATCTCCAACTGCGCGAGTGCCTCTGATCTGATTAATGTATCCGACATCCTTTCTGTTTTTTTGATTAAAGTCGTGTAAAGTAAAGTTAATAGTATCTTCAAATAATAACAATGATTGGAGTATTAGGCTTATATCAGGGACTCTAAAAAATTTAACTATTGTAATGCGGTGGGATTTGTGTTTGCCAAGAACCCCCCATCCGACTGTTTGCTAGCCCCATTAACGGGTCCCGTCCGGCATTCACATTCCCCAAGGTCCAGTTTAGCTGAGCATCGAAGAAGAAGCGCTCGCAGACAACTATATACCGTGTTCGTTACACTTTATTGAATATAACTTAAATGCTAACAGTTATTGTTTGATTATACAGCGCGATGTTGTTAGTGCTGAAAATGTAGCGATTTGGAGGCGACAGCTCACAGCCAAGTTCAATGTTGGTTCCATCTAATCTAGGGCCTTAGGTCGCAAAACAAATTACGCATACGACACGCTGGCCAACTAAAATCATTTCAAGGAAATCCCAAGTACTTTTAAATCATCTTTTGAAATTTATAATTATTTTGTAAAATTCTAGACCATTACACTCAGAGAAAAAAATGTAGAGTTTCAAACTTGGAATTTTCAATATAAAGAGCGAATTTCCCGATTCAATGGTAAAATAATAGCCAGCAAATGGAATTGTAAGCTTTTGCAAGACTGGCAAAACAGATCGATCCTGCTTAGGATCGATAGCTAAAGGACGCAAGACTGAAAACCGATCAAACAGACCATTAAAGTGGCACACGACCACTGTGTGAACCGCCAGCGGTTGCTTTTGTTGTCGATTATTGAAATTGATTTGCTGTATTGAACGGCAGGGGCGAGGACGCGCATAAATCAACATTTCCATTCCATCAATATTTTATGAAAAAGAACAAAAAAAAAATAATGTTCTTTCTAGCTGTGGGAGTGGTGGGCGTAACCACGCACGCACTGTGAAAGTTCGATTGTTTAGCAAATGTGGCTCTGACTGCTGATGGTCGATTACAATTCTCGTTTTTGCGATTCGCGCCTCGTTGCCGATCAATTATGCAAATGGCCCTGCCAACATATTCAATAATAAAGTGTCGCCGCTGAGGACGACTACCACGACGATGACATCGAATGTTTTGCCGCAAGCATGTCACAGCATTTATTACAAGTATATACATACATAGGTGGGGTGGGGGGCAAAGTACTGGGCCACAACTTCCCCTCTCTAGGAGTGGCATATGCGAGGCAAAACTGGCTAAAACAGTTGGGGCGTGTAAGGAAGCAGGATGAGGTCAGAACGAAAATGGATGCGGTTGCAAGCGAGGATGCTAAGCAGTTTTCGCATAACTCAAATCTCTTTGATGGGGTAGGGAAAATAAACTAGAATTAACTGAGCTTTGGGAAAAGTGAAATTTAATTCCATTTATTGTTACAAAACAAGAAGAAGCCATATCAAAACAGTTTGCCCTTTTTACTTGTTTATACATTCACAGCATATGCAAATCAAATTAAAATTTAAACAAACCAAAGCCGAGGTCCAGCCTTCTCGATACACAATGCCAACAATTGCCAAAATGTTATTATTGTACATTTGCTTGACAAAACGAATTTTCCGTTCTATCTTGAAAACAAGAACCGATAGAGCAAAACAGAGAGCAGTTTTGGAATTATTGCAGAAATGGCTGTTTGGTTAAAAATACATAAAATTGAAAAGAGTTAAGAGATTGCGAAGAAGTGAGTCATTTGATCATCATCTTTCTATTGTATTTCGGACTCTGCACCAAAAGAACGACTCGTCTTTTGGCACAATCCTGAAGATATGTGCTGCTCGGCCAAGTCATGAAACTTGAATAAGGAGAATTGGTAATCTTGAAGTGGGATAAGAAATTTCATTTCAGAATGATCCTAGTTTTCATACTAGATTTGAAAATATTTAAAGTGCTTTGACTAAAATCAAAACAGGTCACTAAACCCATATATGTATGTATTAAATTTAATTATGAAAATGATTTAATTGGATGTTGAGTTCGAATCCCAGACAGGGTAAAGTTATACAATAAATTCTAAAGCCCAGATTTTCTCCAACGAAGTAAGAGAAGGACTGATTTGAGCATGGCATCTGTTATCTGTTTTAAGCAGCAGTTGGCTTTAATTTTTTTAAATATTTTTCAGTGTGACCATATGAACGCAAACATAAAAATACATAGTTTTCATTAACATGTACATAGTTTTGAAATCAATTAGGATGAAGTTGATGGCTACGAAATCCACCTAAATGGTTAGCCTTAAACATGAGCAAAGCAAATGCAGTAAATCCACCTAGATTTGCAAAAAAAGCAATCAGCCAAGAAGTAATCAAGAAGCTATACAGCAAGATGGAAGAGATAGTGGAGAAAGAAGCGGAGGAAAAGTGGGAATACACAACCGGCTGCAGAATCTCTAAAACTATGTGCAAGACAAGAGACAATAAACTCACGCACTATATGCTGCAGCTCCAAAATAGAGACTGTAGATTACTTATAGGCGTACTAATTGGTCACTGCCTAGCAGCCGCTCACGCGAAAAAGCTAGACATTACGACAGCGGACATCTGCACAAAATGTAAGGAACCTGGAGTCGTAAATACTCTGAAACACCTCATCTGCAGCTGCCCAGCGATCGCTACGACAAGATTAAAACATCTACACTCCCCAAGTTTCAACTCTCTGGAAGAGGAGGCCAAGAGGTCTCCCAAACAACTATTGGCATTTGCCAAAACGTCAAAGATCCTCATGGATTTCTAACGGAAAATGGTACCCAAAAAAGCACCCAGCTTCACTAAGGACCGTAAGGTCTATGTGTAGCCCCTACACCCAAAACAAAAAGTTACCGAAAACCACCGAAAATTACCTAAAAATCATGGCGATTTGACCTCAAAATGGCGCAAAAGACATGTCATCCTTACTTTAATGTTGCTTATGACCTTAAGCTTTTAGGTCATTTTAACCTTGCTATAAGGCAAAAAATTGCATAAATTTATGGAAATGTGAGGTCGAATATTAGAAGAGGTCGAATGAAAGATCAATATTTCCTTAAAAATTTGGCAAAGCCACAAAGCAAGCATACCCAGCATATTTTGTAATTTCTTTATTATTAACCCTCAACTTAAAACTTAATTTGGTTTTACATTAAACTTATATTAATAACTTAAGCTAGGATGGTTAAATTTCTTAAAAGGTTTTAAAAAATTAATTTCATTGACAATTTCATTGATATTGAATAATTTAAATGATTCGAATTCTCTGATTTCATAACAGGAATAATGTTTGCTGAATTTTATATTCAGTTCCTGGCAGAAAATAAAAACTTTCTCATCGTACAACAATATATCCTTCATAATATAAAAATGAATTTTATCTTTAAAAATAATATATTTTTATAATATTTTTCTATTTATATTTTTATGTAAAATTATAGTAGAGACCAGGGTTCGTATACAAAACAAAAGTACCGAATACAACAAGTACCGTACCGTGCCTTACAAGCGCGTTGATATGGGTTCCGAATGTAAGGCGCTTGTCCACATATGTTGCCAAGTATTTATGTCCAGGTAAGTGGCGTAATAGCTGATCGTTGAGGGATACGCTGACCATGACGAAGTGTATTTGTTACACTGACACATTTAGCTCGGTTAATCTCAATGTTCCTTCGCTTCGCCCATCTGCTGAATCAATACAAATACTGTAGAACGACATCAGTGTCATTATAGATACATGAGTCTGTAGCCATAATAGCTGTATCGTCAGCACATGTTGCAATGAGTAAGTCTTGGGGGTCTTCAATCGGTATTGTTCTTCCGGTAGGCATATCACAATTGTAGAGAGAGTAGAGGGTTGGACGAAGGACACTTCCTTGAGGCACACCAGCGCGTATTACTCTCACGCTGAAAACAGCTCCTTCCAATACTACCGTGAAGGTCCTGTCCGATAGAAAGCTTCTCACAAGGGTGTTTGGTTGAGGCGGTAAGATGTCATTTACCTTATATAACAGTCCAGCATGCCACTCTCTATCAAAAGCCTTCCTAATATCCAGGTAGACCGCAACCACGTACTCCTTAGCCTGAAATCCGTCGAGAATGATGTTTGTGACCATATTCAGCTGCTCAGGAAATCCGTGTGACTTTCTAAACCCGAACTGAAAAGGAGATATTCTGCCACTCACCCCATCGATTGCCATGACTCGGGCTAGTAAACACCTCTCGAAAATTTTTTCCACTGTGGATAGGAGGCTGATCGGACGGCATGAATCGATCTCAGACGGGCTTTTTCCTTCTGAATAATTACGATCTGAGCCTTTTTCCACGCCTTCGGAAAATGACCCAGTCGCAATGCCGCGCTGAAAACTAAGACCAGCCTCGCCTGGGGCATTTGGTAAATGATTAGTATAGATCCATCATGGCCAAAAATATTGAAAAAAATGTCCTCGATATACCGAGAATTTTCAAGAATTTACGTGCGATTTTTTATACTCTGTACCGAAGGTACATAGAGTATATTAAGTTTGTGCAAAAGTATGTAACAGGGAGAAGGAATCGTTTCCGACCCTATAAAGTATATATATTCTTGATCAGCATCAACAGCCGAGTCGATATAGCCATGTCCGTCTGTCCGTCTGTCCGTCCGTCCGTCTGTCTGTCCGTATGAACGAAGAGATCTCAGAGATGGTAAGAGATAGAGTTTTGACATGTATTTCTTATACTTGCAGGCAGATCAAGTTTATTTTCAATTTTTGCCACGCCCCCTTCCGCCCCCGTAATTTGGAAAAAACATATCTTCATCTTCATATCTCCTACAGTTTTGGAGATAGATCATTCGTTCCTTCTAAAGATACCTTGTAAACAAAATTATTTATCGATTTGCTGAAGAAATGATAAAGATCGGATGAACGATACTCAAGTTATGGGCAAAAAACGGCCAGTTAACACCACCCACCCCCCCACCAATAACCACAGCAACATACCCTAACCGTTCAACACAGGCAATCTTAGTGCGAGAGAGAAAGAGAGAGAAAGAGAGAAACTTAGAGAGCGCACCGCGTTGTGCGCGGGGTGTTAACTGGCCGTTTGACTCCTGAGCAAATGCGAGTGTAAGGGTACAGAGTATGTTATAGTCGGGCTTGACCGACTTTCTTTCTTGTTTTTTATTTTAATATTCGCCTGCGGCGCAAAGCCGCGGAAATTTTCTTCTTCGTATGTGGTGTATCTATACGTTTAACAAACTACACAGGAAGAGGGAGAAAAGAAACCGGTGGAAGAGGAGGAATCGGTGGGAGGATTGAAGGAGGAGGAAGGGAAGAAAGTTCTTAAGTGTATCCTTTGTGCGCGATGTGTAAGGTAAAATTATATTTTTTTTTAGATGGCAATAACATTCATTTTGCAGTAACTATCTCACATTGCTGAGCACATGTGGACTAGGCCTTCTGGGGAAACCACATAAAAACAAGAAAGAAAGTCGGTCAGGCCCGACTATAACATACTCTGTACCCTTAACGTCGCAGCTCGCATTTGCTCACGAGTTATACGCGCTCATCTCTAAGTTTCACTCTCTCTCTCTCTCTCTCTCTCTCACTAAGATTGCCGTTCAATAGAATGCTGTGGTGATTGGTGGGGGGGTGGGGGGTGTTTACTGGCCGTTTTTTGCTCATAACTTGAGTATCGTTCATCCGATCCTTATCATTCCTTCAGCAAATCGATAAATAATTTTGTGTACAAGGTATCTCTAGAAAGCACGAACGATCTATCTTTAAAACTGTAGGAGATATGACGTTTTTTCAAATTGCGGGGGCTGGAGGGGGCGTGGCAAAACTTGAAAATAAACTTGATCTGCCTGCAAGTATAAGAAATATATGCCCCATACATTTCAAACCTCTATCTCTTACCATCTCGGAGATCTCTTCGTTCATACGGACGGACGGACGGACGGACGGACGGACGGACGGACGGACAGACGGACATGGCTATATCGAACCGGCTGTTGATGCTGATCAAGAATATATATACTTTATAGGGTCGGAAACGATTCCTTCTCCCTGTTACATACTTTTGCACAAACTTAATATACTCTGTGTACCTTTGGTACAGAGTATAAAAACGCGCCTTGAAGTATACCTCAAATTGCTGGTGTGGAAAATAGTTCGCCATTTTCACAGTCGGAAGCGAATAAAAAGAGGGTAAATATCCAACTTGTCGAAAATTGGCACGAAATTTACTTTAAATCAAACACATAATTCGAAAAGCACATGCGATTACACATATTTTGTATGTGCAAAAATGAAAACTTTGAAATTCAATTGCAAGAGAACTGCGGGTGACCGCCAACTGTTGTCTGCACGTAAATTCTTCATAATTCGCGGTACATCGATTTCAAAATTTTAGACCATGATGGAAATATACTAAACATTTACCAGGCCTTTTTATAGTTAAGGTCCTTGAGCATAATTGGTAATCGCATCAGAAGTAACGCCTTCTAGGAAACGGTCTGTGGCATCCTGCCAACTGCTTCTTTACCCTGTTAGCCACTCTTTTAAATACCCTTTCCACATTAGGGTCTCTTGTACGAGTAAACTGCCTCCGCGGTCTGCTTTTGATGAGCAGTAGAGTATTGAGGGCAGGTGGGAGGCGAGATTGTGGTCGGCGATCCTGTAGGATTTCCGATTGCCGCTGCATGCAGCTTATTTACGAAGATTGCATGCGCATCCCCTCTGTATCCATAGGAAGGGTATCTTTTTCGAGATAGCTGCTTTGTGTCAGATAAACTTCCAACTTACTATGTTATATGTTAGTTTTTTTGAAAGATATCTCTATGTAGTAGATGTGAAATCGGTGGTAAATTAATCATTTTATAAGTAATACAAAAGATAAGTATTTCGAGCTAGCAAGTTTTATGTGGTGTTATGTGTTCCTGTTTAAATTTATAGCCTATATAAGGGCTAAAACTTGCTAGCTTGATTTTATAAAGGTCGTAAAAACAGTCACGAGCACACTAATATTCATAAGAATGTACTCAGAAAATCTGACATTTTGTGGCCGAAACCAACAAAAATATCGACAAAAGATATTTCCAAAATATATTCGAAAATCGAAATCGCCTTAGAAAAATATTCGATAATGATATATCGTCTTTTTAAACAAAAATATCGATATATATGGATATATCGATATTATTTGCGGCATCCCTAGTCGCAATTCCTCCACATTGCTGATGTATGTACTTCAAAATGACCCAGAACAGTTTGGACTATCGCAAACATTTCCAGCACAGAGATGCTCATTGAGTTCGAGTTCTATGTGCTCGCTCCGCCCAGTTTGGCGCAGGATGCTCAATCCCAATAACTGCAGGAACAACACCACGCAGGAAAACTACAAGTAATATCTATCTACTGTTCAGCCGGCCTATGACAGTGAACATACATTCGCCCGCCGGAAAAAAATATTATCTGCTCATTATTTTTAACCTCTCTACAAATTTTTTCTAATTGATTCGGGTTCAGTCATAGCACTCACCGATAACATTACCAAAATAAAGGCCTCATCGTGGCAAAGCAAAGTCCTCATCGCGGCAAAGTGAAGTCCCCATCAAGGCAAAGTAAAGCCCTCAGTAGAGGCAAAGCAAATCCCTCATCGAGGCAAAGCATAGCCCTCATCAAAGCAAACTAAAGCCCTCGCGTAGCTCACACTGGCCCCGTAGATGCTGTCGTCAACGATGATATCGCAAACACCATATCCAACAGGACCAATTTCGTTTCCTTCTCTGTTTGACGAAGTCACTGAGGGGGAGTAGATGTGGCAGTAAAACCGGCTGGAGGGTCAAAAAATAACTCAAAGAGCCAAAATGACAGCGAACAGGTGACAAATATCTGAATGAAAAGTTGTCGACGCAGCAGATTGAGCTTCTAGTTAGTTTAGTTTTTCTATGCACCATCTCTAGCCAAGAGTGACCGAACTTCATCTCTAGCTAAAATACCACACGCTCACAGCTGTCAGCTCTAGCGTGGTCACACACACACACACACGGACAGTCCTAAAAGATATCTGAAGATATCTGCGGCCAGACCATTAATTAAATTATGGTAAGTTTACAAAATCTCTACAAACTAAACGACAAGCGAAAATTATTTCACGCTTTCGTAACTCTTCATCGAGTGTTAACCAATATTTCGTCGTATCGCCCAACTATCCCGAATCTCCCTTCATGACTTGGGGAAATAAGAACCAGTCCGAAATGATTTCAGCGCAAATTTCAAGAAATAATTTTTAAAATAAGTTGCCCCAAAGCTTGTTAGCCCTTTTCCTTAAGCCATTAACACATTTTGACCCCGCAGAAGACAATAAAGTTCAATATTAATGCACCCTTTGACACACCCTGGGTAACCCGAATCCGTATACGGATACCCATTCGAATCTGAATCAAGCGCCATAAAAATAAGACAAACAGGCTACTTAAAAAAATAAAAACCCGAAAAAATTTTAATGATCTGTCATAAAAGTGGGGCGGCGCGTTGGTCCAGTGGCAAAAAGGGAAAATTGAGCGGCGAACATAAAAGCGGAATTTATTAGGCATTGCATACTTTTGAGGGCAATCAAAGTAAACCAGCAGAGGGGGGGATGAGGATGAGGGAAACTGTTGCTGTGGCGAATCCTTTAAGCTCTGGCGCCAGCAAAAAGAGAGCCTTGTCTGCGTGTGTGTGTGTGTGTGTTTGTGTGGCAATTAATTCCAAAATCACAATAGCCATAAAGATGATGATGCGACTACAATTTGAATGTCCCCAGCGAAACGCGACCCTGCTTCTGCTGCTACTCCTGCTGCTGTCCTGTCAAAGACACGACGAAATTGACAACAATGGCGACAAGCTGCGTTCGTAATAAGTAGTTTCCCTTCACTCCCCCTCCACTGGGTGGGTCCCTAAATCAAAGCAGGACATGCCCTGTCCCAGACAGAGCTCACGCTTGGATTGCCTGCCTGCCCGCCTGCCGGACTGCCTATTGCCGCACACAATATATCAAAGTTTATGCTGATTTGAGTGGCCAGCCAAAAACTGGGACCACATTTTGTGTTATTGTCTCTTTGCTCGGCTTTCTTATGTTTATATTGATTTATTTTTCTTTTTGCCATTTTATTTTCTTTTTTTTTTTTGATTAGATTTATTTATTTTTATTTGTGCCGTCGATGAAATTTAATAATTCCACTTAATGCAATAATAATTTCGTCGCCTTTTGTGGTCCTTCTTCTACGTCTGCCATCGTTTGTCGTCATCATTTTGTGGCCGGCGCATAATTTGTGCGAAATTTGTCAGATTGCTGGCGCTTAAGTGTGCCGGGTCCACGGGTTGGTTGGTTCGTTGGCTGGTTGGGTGGGAGTCATTTGTAATATGTTCTATTTGACTTGTAGCAGCTGCTGCTGCTGGGCATCTATCCTTGGGGGTAATAAACCAAAAAGCGAAAAAATAACTTACCGTAATTGACGCCTCAGTCTCGTGGGAACGACACATTGGGACAGCTGATCTCAATTAGAAGTGACTACTTTGAAATTGTGGTCAAATATTAAAGTCAGTAAATAGTTTGTCAAACAACAACAATCCCAAGAAAAAGATGGAGAAGCACCGATTAATGACGGTTGCAGTGTTGCCAAATCAGTTTTTTTCCAGTCATGTCTAACTTTTTTAAAAACTGGGATGCGGAAATTATGGTTTTTTTTTGTAAATAAATTCGACTTTTTGTCTGCTTTATTATTATTTTGCAGTCATTTGCAAAGCTTATAAGCAAATCGACAGTTTGTCACCTCTATAAGTCATTTATCGACTTTTAATGACTACGGTGACACGTCTATAAAACACAAAGTCATTTCACTCAACACAGCAATTCAACAATTCGTCAACTGAACACAAACAAATTCAACACAAAACAAAGTCGTCACAAAACTATTTCAACACTCGTCTTTATAACACAGAGCCATTTCACCTAACACAACAATTCAACACACGCCAACTCAACACAAAACAAATTTAACACAAAACAATTTCAACACACATCTACACATATATATATATCACAAAGCCATTTCAACAAACACAACAATTCAACACTACGTCAATTCAACACAACCACATTTAAATTTAATAAGTGGAGATAGTAAATAAAATGCAAGTGTGTAGTACCAACCTTATCAGGGATACAAGCGGCAGCTAACAATTTTTTTTTAAAAATGGCGCGATTGTAAGTCTTTTAGCATCAACACGTCTGTTTTTTAAATATCAACATAAGAAAACCTTTTATTTAAAAAAAGGTATCAGTGTCAACTGTATAGTACCAGCCGCATCAGGGATAGAAGGGTGACACAAGTGACAGGTAAAATTTTTTTTTGAAAAAATCGCGCGATTTTTAAAAAAAAAATGTTTACCTGCGGCGGAATTTCATGTCAATTCAACACATTACAAATTAAACAAAAACAACGAGTAACTATGATTTTTATTTGTAAATAAGCGGTGATAGTAAATATAAGGTTGTCAAAAAAGTCTTGCGGTATTTTTATTGAATTTTCAATTGTTCATAAAATTGTTTATAATAATGTGATTTAAGTCAAATATGCGCCGTTTTGTTCGATGATGAGTTCGCAACGAGATGCCAACTTCATAATGCCCCTCTTATAGAAGCTCGCTTCCCTATTGGCAAAAAACTCGGAGAGCCAATTTTCACAGGACTCTCTTGTGGCCAACTTCCGACTACCAAGCTCGTTCGCCATGGACAGAAATAGGTGGTAATCACTTGGTGCGAGATCCGGACTATACGGTGGATGCAAAAGAACCTCCTATCCGAGCTCCCGGAGCTTCTGGCGCGTCACCAAAGATGTGTGTGGCCTGGCGTTGTCCTGATGGAAGACAATTCGGCCTCTGTTGATCAAAGATGGCCTCTTCTGCATGAGTGCTGCATTCAAGCGGTCCAGTTGTTGGCAGTACAAGTCCGAACTGAGCGTTTGGCCATAGGGGAGCAGCTCATAGTGGATGATTCCCTGCCAATCCCACCAAACACACAGAAGAACCTTCCTGGCCGTCAATCCAGGCTTGGCCACCTTCTGGGCAGCTTCACCGCTTTTCGACCACGACCGTTTGCGCTTCACGTTGTCGTAAGTGACCCACTTTTCATCGCCAGTCACCATCCGCTTCAAAAACGGGTCGATTTTGTTGCGATTCAGAAGCGATTCGCATGCATCCATACGGGCAAAAATGTTTTTTTGCGTCAAGTCGTGTGGCACCCATACACCGAGCTTCTTTTTGAATCCAAGCTTCTTCGAATGGTTTATAGCGGTTTGATGACTCATGCCCAGCTCTTGGCCGATGCTACGGCTGCTACTATGCCGGTCTCTTTCGATCAATTCAGCGATTTTATCGCAATTTCCGACGACTGGCCTTCCGGACCGTGGCGCATCTTCGATCACCTCTGCACTAGAACGAAAACGTTGAAACCATCGTTGTGCGGTGGAAATGGAAACTGTATCGGGTCCATAAACTGCACAAATTTTATTGGCAGCATGAGATGCATTTTTGCCTTTATCGTAGTAGTACTGTAAAATATGCCGTATTTTCTCTTTATTTTGCTCCATGTTTGCGACGCTATAACTCACGAACGACTAAAAACAAACAACAATAAATCAAACACGTGCTAGCGCGTGAAAAGGGCTTTCCAAAATCTCTAGCGTGAACCGATGCGACGAATACAACTAGAACTACGCGCTTACAAAGACAAGCTTGCGGAAATACCGCAAGACTTTTTTGACAACCTTAATGCAAGTGTTTAGTACCAACCTTATCAGGGATAGAAGGGCCAGACAAATGATAGGTAAGAATTTTTTTGGAAAAATAACGCTATTTTTTTCAAAAAAAATTTTGCTTTCTGCGCAAATTCTTGTCAATTCAACATACGTCATTTCAACACATTACAAACTTAACACTACCAACGAGTAACGACCAATTTTATTAGTAAATAAGTTGTTATAGTAAATAAAATGCAAGTGTACTTACAAATGTGCATACACTTTCGAAGGTACGGAGTTATACTACACTCGAGTTCGACTGAAATTTGAAATTGTTGAAATTGTTGTGTGTTCTATTTCCTGGTGTTAAAACTAAACTGTGTTGAAATTTGCCGTTGTTGAATTGCTTCGTGATGAAATAAATAATGTTGAAATTGTAGTTATGTTGAAATACCTTGTGTTAAAATTGAGTTGTGTTGAATTTGTGGGTGTTTAATTTGTTTTGTGTTGAATAGACGTGTTGAGATTGTTTTCTGTTGAACAGACGTGGAACCAATGACTGCCTACAACGTTCAGAAACACTCTGCCTTGTCTCCATACCCTTAAATTTTAGAAAAATGGATATTATAAAATAAAATGCGACTTTCAGCCAATAATTTCCTAAAATATGGGGCATTTTATTTAAAAAATCTTGTTTGGAGTAAAAATTTTTTGGAAGACGGAAACAAAAACAGCAATGAATGGATGTATATATATTAGTGGCGCTCTCTCACTAAAGTTCTGTTTTTGCAAGCTGGCTTTTTGCTAAGTCTTCGCCTTCTGTCCCTTTTTTAAAGCAGCTCATACGCTCCAGCTAGCTGTGAATAAATGGTTTTGAAAGGCCCGCGATTTTCGAAACCAATTACAGCTGCAAGGGTCCTGGGCCCAAGGACCCGCGATACCAGTCTCTTTGAAAATAATGCATTCCTATGTGGCGTTTTTTTAGACCCTCGTTATAATGTCATGCTAAACTCTGAAGAGAAAAGTACGTGTGTAACTGCTTTGATAAATATATATTCAAGAATTTTATCCACTTCTGTTCAATTGCAAGTAAATGAGCTCTGACCCAATTACTTTGTCTGAAAGTGGAGATGAAGTCGATTTACATATAAATTTGTATGAAAAGAGACCGGACAAACCAAAAAGTTTATTATTATCACAAAACAGTTTAATTGCATCAATCAAGGTTTTCCTGAGCATAAAACGTTTAAAGAAATGGTGGTCAGAAAATTCGACAAATTTTCCAAAATTGTATGAAAGTTATTCTTGTCTTATAGCCTATTTCCACTGGCTTCATTTCTTATCGTTTTCATTTCTAACAAGCAAGAAAGTCGGTCAAGCCCGACTATAACATACTCTGTACCCTTAACGTCTCAGCTCGCATTTGCTCACGAGTTATACGCGCTTATCTCTAAGTTTCACTCTCTCTCTCTCTCTCTCTCTCTCTCTCTCTCTCACACTAAGATTGACGTTCAATAGAATGCTGCGGTGGTGGGTGGGGTGGTGCTGGGTGTTTATTGGCCGTTTTTTGCTCATAACTTGAGTATCGTTCATCCGATCTTTATCATTCCTTCAGCAAATCGATAAATAATTTTATTTACAAGGTATCTCTAGAAGGTACGAGCGATCTATCTTCAAAACTGTATGTAGATATGACGTTTTTTCCAAATTGCGGGGGCGGGAGGGGGCGTGGCAAAAATTGAAAATAAACTTGATCTGCCTGCAAGTATACGAAATATATGCCCCATACATGTCAAACCTCTATCTCTTACCATCTCTGAGATCTCTTCGTTCATACGGACGGACGGACGGACGGACGGACGGACGGACGGACATGTGGCTATATCCACTTGGCTGTTGATGCTGATCAAGAATATATATACTTTGTAGGGTCGGAAATGATTCCTTCTCCCTGTTACATACTTTTGCACAAACTTAATATACTCTATGTACCTTCGGTACAGAGTATAAAACTTAATATACTCTATGTACCTTCGGTACAGAGTATAAAAATGATGCTGTTTCCATTGACAAATCGTCATCTTTTTGACATTCGCAATGCCATGTCATGAAAGGTTTGATTTAAACAACAGGTGCCACTTTCAAACTCACGGGGACTTTTTGCAATATTTACCAAAAAAAAAGACATACCCGTCGAGAAATCAATTACGCGGGGCGAACGCATTGTTATTGCCCTGAATTACAATTAAAGCGAATTACTCAACTTTTTTTTGACTAATTTATATTTTAAACAAAATTGCGCCTACTTTTTAAGTTCCAATCAACAGCTTATTGGTGATGACACTTTCTATTTCCAGAGAGTAGCGAGTACTTTTCAAAACGAGAGCGTAAGTTAAAGTCGGCGTTGCTCGACTTTGGTATACCCGTTACTCAGTGGGGTAAAGTAAAACGAGTAACTCTCTCTCTCTCTCTCTCTCTCTCTCTCTCTCTCTCTCTCTCTCTCTCTCACACACTAAGATTGCTGCTGAACGCAATGCAATGGTTATGGGTGGGGTGGGTGTGGGGTGCTAACTAACCGTTTTTTGCTCATAACTTGAGTATCGTTCATCCGATCTTTATCATTCCTTCAGCAAATCGATAAATAATTTTGAGTATTAGATATCTCTAGAAAGTACGAACCATCTATCATCAAAACTGTAGGAGATATGACGTTTTTTCCAAATTGCGGGGGCGTGAGGGGGCGTGGCAAAAATTGAAAATAAACTTGATTTGCGTGCAGACAATAGGAGTCTACATTTCAAATTTGGTTGCTCTAGCTCTTCTAGTCTCTGAGATCTAGGTGTTCATACAGACGGACGGACAGACGGACAGACGGACATGGCTATATCGAATCGGCTGTTGATGCTGATCAAGAATATATATACTTTATATGGTCGGAAATGATTCCTTCTGCCTGTTACATACATTTGCACGACTTTAGTATACCCTTTTACTCTACGAGTAACGGGTATAAAAATACCAAATTCCTTCGTGGCGAATGCCATCATTTTTGAGATATGAAAGAAATGAAGGGCAAAATGCAACAATAATTTGTTTGAAATGAAGCTTAATTTCTTTGGTGAAAAAAGGCTATTACACAGATCGACAAAATCCAACTTTTATTAAGAACCCGGCATCAGACCATTAAATTGTAATAAAAGGGTCCTCTGTATACATAATCTCAAACCCAGTTTGTCAAATAAAGCCTCGGTTCGCGTACTATGGGTACTTTTGCACTTCCAACACAAGGTGGCAACGATTTTAGCTTAGATTTTAATGGCAAAAATGTACAAAATTCAGTAAATACGGACAGAGTCATTTCAGTCGTGCAATTGGTTAAGGTACCTTCAGAAAAAGTTAAGCCTCTTTTTTTTAATTAAAATCAATGTTTCTGATGGACTAATGGTATATTGCATTTCCCTAAGAGATGGTACTCGACAGCCAAATAACCGCGAATTGGAGTAAAATTTTAAAACTCACCCACTAACCAATTCATATAGGCCATAGACCAGACCTAACAAGCAAGAAAGTCGGTCAAGCCCGACTATAACATACTCTGTACCCTTAACGTCTCAGCTCGCATTTGCTCACGAGTTATACGCGCTTATCTCTAAGTTTCACTCTCTCTCTCTCTCTCTCTCTCTCTCTCTCTCTCACACTAAGATTGACGTTCAATAGAATGCTGCGGTGGTGGGTGGGGTGGTGCTGGGTGTTTATTGGCCGTTTTTTGCTCATAACTTGAGTATCGTTCATCCGATCTTTATCATTCCTTCAGCAAATCGATAAATAATTTTATTTACAAGGTATCTCTAGAAGGTACGAGCGATCTATCTTCAAAACTGTATGTAGATATGACGTTTTTTCCAAATTGCGGGGGCGGGAGGGGGCGTGGCAAAAATTGAAAATAAACTTGATCTGCCTGCAAGTATACGAAATATATGCCCCATACATGTCAAACCTCTATCTCTTACCATCTCTGAGATCTCTTCGTTCATACGGACGGACGGACGGACGGACGGACGGACGGACGGACGGACGGACGGACGGACGGACGGACGGACGGACGGACGGACGGACATGGCTATATCCACTTGGCTGTTGATGCTGATCAAGAATATATATACTTTGTAGGGTCGGAAATGATTCCTTCTCCCTGTTACATACTTTTGCACAAACTTAATATACTCTATGTACCTTCGGTACAGAGTATAACAAGCGAATAAAAATGATAATCTGTGTAAACATACAAGTGTATAGCCTGCTTACCCGCTTTGTTTGGACTTCAGCTTTGAAATGTATATTAATTTTACCGGTTCAACCGGTTTTATTTCCTGCTCCACAAGCAAATCTACGGTTACTAGATCGGGTTTGGGAAAATCCGAATTGCTGAAACCGATTGCTCATTGCCAAGTAGATTCAATTTGTTCATAAGAGACGACTTGACCTAATAGCCACAGATATGCTTCTTGACTTTCATATAAATTGGTAAATTTTAAATTAGAGAATTCAAAGTTTACACGGAAGGGCCGATAATTACATAAATTACTCTTCGTCTTTATTGATATTATTTCCTTTCCGTCGACAAAAGTTGCCAACATTGGCCGGTTGCTTTACAAAATCATATGTGCTGATAGGGCTTACCCCTATTTTTGTACCAACTTTAGAGTGACATATGGCAGCGAAATATGTTTCCTGCTAATGACTTAAAGTCAACAGCCTGCAGCCCATGTCCAAAGGTGGATAGACGTAAGTATATGAGCAGCCCACATTCTTACCAACGGTAATCAGTCAGCCTCAAATTGTTTCTAATTAAGCATCAGTTTTTGGCTGGTTGGAGGGGAAGCCATTCCGTTGCCTCTTCAATTTGTGCACTCAAGTGCTGTCTATGGCAACGGCTGGCTTGGGTTTGGACACAGGTCCCAAGTCCTGTTTACATGCTCAGTTTGTTGCACACATTCAAACACACACAAACACACACACACACACTCAGAGTTGCAGGCGAAGGAATTTAATTACAACTTCTGTAACTAATTTCCGTTTTTGGCTCAACGGATGTGTGCGAGTAGTCAGAGCAGCACCCAGTGGGATTTGTCCAGAGGAATTGGTTGCAACGAATTAATATTTAATGCCAGCAAATGTACTGATTGAATATTACGCATACGCCGCCAAAAGTTTGTGCTGTCACCGAAATTAACACGTAGGCGGCATCACCATCGTCATCATCATCATCATCATCATCATCCACAGCCTTCCCATCTACGTGCCTGGGTCCTGGCCAATGTCACCCAAAGGATTACGCCAGTCCGGGGAGTTATTAGACCTATCAGGCAAAAAGAGAAAAAGGGAAAAAATCAACAAACTTTTCTCGTCTGCCACAACTTTGGCCTGGGCCTAACCCGCCACGCAGCTTAACCCCACTTATGCCCCAAAGTGCGGAGCTAATTTAAAGTTTGCTTTATTTTAAATATTAAAAACCAAAAGGGACCACGTCAACAACGCGGACCCTTGGAAAACAATTTTTATTTGCACTTTTGATAAATTAATTAAATGCCAACGAGAAAAAAGGGCGCAAATCTTTAAAATAATTAATTAAATAAACGGAAAACGAAAACAAAAACCAAAAAAAAAAAAACAGAATGCCAAATGATGAATTCGCGTCAAAGCAGCCGAAGCCAAACCCCAAACCAAGCTGAAATTATGGCAACCAACTGACACAGAAATCCATTTTTCATTTTTTCACCCCACCCGGCTCCAAGGGCTCCCTTGCCTACTTATTTATGAGCTTGTATGTTGTAGTTGGTCAAACAAAACAGAGAGAAAAAACAAAAAATGTAAAAATGACGAAAAAAAAGATACGCCGCAGCACAAGAACAACATCTGAAAAGGGGTAGAGATTACAAATAAAAAAGCAACAGCAGCCCAATGCAAAACAAAGAATGGAAAACACACAAAATGGAAGAAAATTGTATACCCTTGCAACTCTTTGAGAACTCTCGTAGTATAAGCAAACGGTTACGCATTTTCTTTGGAAAAACAAGAGCACAGCATAGCAGAGCGGGAATAATTTAATCAAAATTCTGTATAGAAATTAAGGGAACAGTTGCAAATCATTTTCCTTTAGCAGTAACAGCTTCTGACTTCACTAGGCCACAGACAAAAAGGTTAAAGAGAAAGCCAATTTGAAAAATTGTTCTTTGATGAAAAGTTTATTAACAAATTTTAGGTATACATTTTTTGCCATACAGCTCCCTCCCTTAATCATACATTTTGCTTTGGAAAATTCACGTTTTCATTTATAACTTAGTTTTTCCGTATTCCTATCAAATGCATCTTGATTCTATTATGTAATGCCCAAAAATATAAATAAAGAAATATTTAAGAAATGTTCAGGTAAAGCTGCCCCTACCTTTTTGGAAAGCTGTCTACGCCCTTGTTTTCAGATTTGTTGAGATCTAATTTTTATTATTATAAATTATCAATCAATACAAAAAGTGTGTGTTCCCAATGATTCACTGACAGACTGCCTGATTGGCAATCTACACAGAGCCCGAAAGCAAAGATATAGAAGGATGTAATTTGGACAGGAGTTTTCATTTGTGTTGAAAGTGAGCCCAAAGACGGGGCTTAGGAAAACTCCATCCCAAGGGGTGAAAAAGCGCCGGAAAAGTTACTATGGCAAAAAAAAAAAATTTTCGTACGATTGTACTTGTAAGTCGGTTTGTAAGCACAGTACGCGAAATAATTGGACACTCGTTTTCCCCGATTTCCACCAAATTGACTTGAAACTTGGTTTGTAAGGATAGAATGCGAAGTATTTTGTGACTTCAGTTTCCGATGTTGGAAAACTCGCCCCAAAGGAGTGAAAATGCCCGGAAAACTCTGTATGGAAATCACTATTATTCACTCGAATGAGTTGTAACTCGATTTGTAAGGATAGTATGATTTCTCGATATTGGAAAACTAACGCCGAACAGTGGAAAATGGGCTTTCAGTATGAAATTCGGTTTGTAAATTCTATGCGTCAAAAGAATGGGATAGTATTCTAAAAAACAAAGCACAAATATATATGGAAACCAAAACAGACACAGCTTAAGAAACCAAAAAGGCACAAAAATTCACATGAAAAAGCAGTGTAAAATTACTTTTTTATATCGCTTGTAAGTCAAAGAGGGGCAAAAAGGGGCAGCTGAAATTAACAGTATGGAACTTTAAGACATTAAATAATATAAATAAAAAAGTTTCATTGAGGGGAACGGGGGGGAACAAAACTTGAACTTTAGCTAAAATGTAGCTATTTGGCTGAGTACATCACTAACAATGAAACCGTGGAAAACATTAATTTTTTAACAAAACCACAACATGTTATAAGATGAAAGCAGCTTAATCAGATAGTTTGTACCCCTATTTTTAATAATAATTTTTTTTGGCGGCGATTCGAAGAGATTTAATATTTTTTAATTCAGTTTTTGAAAAACGAGTTCCTTTTCATGTGTCTCACAAAACAAAATCCACTTGTTAATCTTCTCTATCTTTAAAAAGCTATTCGTACCGGGACTGGTTGCAATAGAGCAAAAACAACTTTTCCGTTTAATTGCTTTTTCTATAAGGAAATAGTGATGACACTTTAGGAGGCTTACTTTTGATTTTGTGTTTTTATTTTTGGGCTATGAAGTCGACCAATGTGCCAGAGTGGGATATTAGAGTACGGGGGCGGGTTCAAGGCCTATTGTTGCAAATTATTTTCAAATTTTGGACAACCAGTGGACAACAGTGCTGTCACAAATGCCAAAAGCCTATTCCATAGAATAGGAATTCATAGTTCTGCCGGCGCCGAAGCCAACACAGGTATACAGAGAGAGAATACGTGTGTTCTATAAATAGCACGCTCGGTGGCTTGCTCTCTTACGATGCGCGTGTTCGGCATTTTGTTCTCTCACGAGGCATTTGTTCGTTTGTTTGTTGCTCATGTTGAAATGTCAACATGTTTACTTCATGATTCGCTGCTACGCACACAAGCGGAATGCTTGAATGTGTGAGTTTGAACACCACTAGTTTAAATGGCAAATAAATGGAAAAACGATGTTGCAATTTTCGAAAACCAACTAGAAAAGTCGACAAACAGAGGGCCGGGGTGTGTTCAAGAGTCAAATAATAATTGTCTTTCTCCATTGACTTCAAACTGACACTTATATCGACTTTATTGGCTATACTGTCCCTATCCTATTATCTATCCTATCCTATTACCCACTCTAACAGCATCCATCCACCTGTTATGGACTTAGAGAGTCTGCTTTCGGATATTCGTTCGATTAAAACATCATATTCTCCTGGACCTGACAATGCTCCAAGCTGTGTGCTTAAAAATTGTGCAAATTCTTTATGCTTCCCGCTTTTAAGGTTGTTTAACTTTATCTCTTGAGCTAGGTGAGTTTCCCAACGATTGGAAGGAATCTTTTGTCATTCCTATTCATAAAAAAGGATCTAAATCATCAGTAACAAATTACAGGTGTATCTCAAAACTATCTGACATTCCTAAACTTTTTGAAATGCTCATAACATCTCAAATACAGTACTCTTGTCGCTCAATTATTTCGCAATCTCAGCACGGCTTTATGAAAAAGCGTTCTGTTTCTACAAACCTGCTTGAGTTTACTTCTATTGTGAATAGAGCTGCAGACTGATGTAATTTATACTGATTTTAGCAAGGCTTTTGACTCTGTCAATTATGATCTCCTCCTTCACAAACTGTATCTGCTTGGTTTTCCTCTAAACCTTCTTAACTGGATAAAGGCTTATTTGACACACCGTTCCCAGCGTGTCCGTTTTAATTCGTCGCCTTCTGAATACATCAGCGTACTCTCTGGGGTACCTCAGGGTAGTCATCTTGGACCTCTACTTTTTAATCTGTTCATTAACGATATCCCTCACGTCCCTGCTTCATTCGCATGCTTTGATGTACGCTGATGACCTAAAACTCTGCTTGTCCTATAAGGACCCGTTGTCACCTCTCTTTCTTCAATTGGACTTAAACTCTCTGCATACATGGTGTTCGGTTAATTCCCTCCCACTTAACGCTGAAAAGTGTAAATGTATGACTATCCATCGAACACAGCCGTATTTATACGACTTTTCGATTGATGACAATCCTCTTGAACGCATTTACGAGGTTGATGATTTAGGCGTCCGCTTTGTCCCCAAGTTAAGCTTTAATAGACATGTCTCTATCATCTCTAATAAAGCTATGGGTGTTCTTGGGTTTATCAAAAGATGGTCCAAGGAATTTAACGATCCGGATCTCACTAAACATGTATACGTCTCTCTAGTTCGACCAATACTTGAATATGGGTCGTGTGTTTGGTCACCGCATTACCAAAAATATCAGGACCAACTTGAATCGGTTCAAAAACAGTTTTTTATTTTTGCCCTCCGTCGCCTCAACTGGGATCCCACCATCCCATCTTCCATCCTACGAGCATCGACTACTCTTAATCGATCTTCCATCTCTTAAGAACCGCCGTACGTGCCATTGTGTGCTTTTCATTCACAAACTCTTATCAGGTGATATTGACTCTTGCACTCTGTTAAGCCAAATAAATCTTGCTGTTCCTTTGCGTCTTACCAGAAATTTCTCCAAGATCTATCTACAGCCTTGCCTAACAAATTATGCTAACTATGAACCTTTCCGAAATTTGTGTCTCAACTTTAATATGTATTACCATCTTTTCTCTGCTCACTCTTCTGTGTTAGATGTAAGAAATAATTTACTGTCATTTTTTAAGCGACCCCTGCAATGTTGACAGAACTTTGTCAAACTTAAATAAATAAATAAATAAATAAATTCTATATTGATGAAGGCTATACTGATATCAGCGCTGCGAAGCGCTAGGGGCTATATGCTAGTATACATACATAAAAATAGATCGTGGTATGTTCGTTTCCTTAAATCTTTAAAATGACTGCACCAAATTGGAGACTTCCTTTTGTGGATTCGAAGGTAAGGCTAAGCGAAGGTAATTTCGGTAAATTCTGAACAGATGTTGTATTTCGTTTTTCAGTGCAATTAAATTACAGCTCCACACCCTTGCGGTAGACGGTTTCATTTCGCAGCTTAGCACAAGGTGAATTTACTATAAAGGTGACATACTCACCACATTTTTGACAGTATCAAATCAAACTTCGTCTCGTAAACAGAAAAACCATTAAAAGAATATGCTTATAATAAATGTAATATTTACATATATTTAATAAACTGTGTCTGTTATCGGTTCACATGTGCGCGTTATTGTATACATATTTGATTCATTATTAGATATCAACATGTCCACGAAATATTGCATGTTATGCCATTCATGAACTTCGGAAAGGAATGTAGTTGTACCTAAAGACGAAAGCAGAAGGGAGCTGCGGTCAAAGAACATAGTCGTTAGGTTAACGAGTTCGAGCTAAATTTGTGCTAATAACAAACGAAATGTGCAGAACGTAAAATGTTTGTTGTACTGTTTCTAGTATTTGCCTCTCAGAGCAGCTGTCATCTGTCTCAGAGACACAAGAGAGCGAGTTGAAAAAAATAAATTTGTCAAATATGGCGAAAATTTGAAAAAATTAGTTTGAATTGTGTGTGAACGCCATATTTACTTACAGTCGAACGCATTTGCAAACCGATTTGACGAGTTTGACAGGTCAAGTTTTTGAAAAGTTTGGGTGCTGTCTGAACGCAGTGTGAACACTGTTTGTCAAACTGTTATCGCGTTTGCCGAATTTCCCGCAGAAATTGTCTTTGAGGTTACAATTGCGTCTAAATTGTAAGTATATAAATAATAAGCACGAATTTGACTTAAATTAAATAAAGGTCATTGTTAAGATGGCCGAATCCTTTGAAGTACTTTACGAACAGCCTCCGGCAAAGCAAGCTCGCAGTCGCCCACGTGTGGGCAAACCTTTAAGCGAAGCGGACACATTGAAATTCTGATATCGCTGGTGGAAAAGTGCCCTGCAATTTGAAATGCATCCGATGCCAATTATACAAACAAAATTTTGAGAGCAAATTATTGGGCAGATATTGTAGAGGAGTTCGAAGGCAAGTTTGAGGAAGCGGAGTTGCAAATATCCGTATCCAATACCGAACAAATGCGGCCAGAGCAAAGTGTAAATCCGGACACGGATAAGAGAAGACGGCGGCGCTATTTCGGTGTGATGAATTTGGATGGCGTCGCAGAAGGGTCTCAATGCCAAGACACAATTTCAAATCTTGAAGAATATGAAGACTGAATATTTTACCAAAACTCAACCCAATCGGCGAAAGGCACGTGGAGACATGGAAAAAGATGACTCGGCCACAGCTTGTGCCATATGGGACACCATAAAAGGAGCAGTTGAGTCCTTTAGCCGGATGGATGACGACGTCGTAAACACATCATTTTGTAACTACATACAAAAAGTACTCAAGGAGATGACAAAGGAAGACGCAGCCGACATGAGAAAACAAATGATGTTTTTATTCATAAATTAATATTATAAAATATATGGCTTGTGTTTTTTTAAGATATATTTAAGATAATGCCATTGAAGACTGGTGCAAAATCACTGGCTTATTAACTAATAAATATATTATTAATTAATTTTGCTTCTTCATTCCAATTCTGCTGTACTGAAAGGACAGTTCGCCTTCCCTTACAAAATATTCCGCAAACTTTTGCCTTATTTCTTTCGGCTCGATTGCCAGATATGAACGGTCCGCGGTTAAATCTAAAAGATTATAGCCTTCTGCGTTTCTCCACTCTATTGGGATAAATGTTCCATCTGGGGAGTCGCGATCAACCAAGTTTCCGCTCAAATTGTTTGAATTCCTATCAATTAAGGAATTGTGGAGAACACAACATGCTGCCGTAAGAGTTCGAGTCTTTTCGGGATTCAATAGGTTTGCGCAATACAAAGAACCGTGCAAGGCGTCGTCGCCAACCATTAGGTGCGGTAGAGGTGTATCTAAAGGCAAGTTGAGACTATTGGCAGCTAAGCTGCGGTATAAAGAGGTGCGGCGAAAGACTCCTCCATCTCAAACGCGACCTTTACATCCCACATCAATATAAATAAATTAATTGTAGGCATCAGCTACGTCCATTAAAACGATGCTGCGACCTAGGAAAGTAAAAATAGATTTTTATCTAATGTAACCAACAAAACAACAAGCAAGGATATTATTACCTTTATAGTTGAAAAATATGCTTCCAGAATTCGGAGGAGCATTCATAACGACATGCTTGCCGTCGATGGAATCAATGCAATTAGGAAAATTTCATAGGGTCAAGAAGTTATTGGCAATGGATAGCAATTCAAGTTTAGTGGAAGGAAACTAAAAATAATTAAAACTTTTTATTCCACAAATATGGAAATTTTTTATAGATGCCGTACCTTGATTTTTTTCCAAAAGTATACTTAATTTGCTATAATCTAATATATATTTTGTATCAAATTAATGTTAATTTTTTTTTTTAAATGTAAATTACCCCCTTTTGCTTTAATTACACATTTTAGCCTATTGGGCATCGAATTGTACAAAGTGCTTAAATATTCCTCAGTGATATCCTCGAACCATACTTTTTCTATCACATCCTTCAATTCTACCATGGTTTTAGGCTTCCTTTCTTTTATTTTCGCAGCCATAAGGGCCCAGACATTCTCTATTGGGTTGAGGTCAGGGCTGTTTCCGGGCCAATTTAGGGACTTAATGCCCAATTCTTCCTTCAAAATTGTTATCTTCGTTAAGAAGAAGGTCAAAATTAATTGATTAAGTTGTTTTAATAACAAAAGCTCACTGAATTACCTACAGATCGAGCCCGATGGCAGGGTGCAGAATCATCTTGAAAAATAGGATCATCTTCTTTCTCACTTATTGCCTCAATGCTAGGCACAACTCCACTTAAAATTATATCTTTATATTTTTCCGCGTTCACCATACCCTGAATCAATAAAATTGATTCAGTTTTATATTTAGATATGCATCCCCATATCATAATGTATGGTGAATGCTTAACGGTTCTTACACAGCATTTTTCCAAATATCGTTCACCCTTTCTACGGCGCACCTTGCAAGAGCCATCGGGTCCAATGAGATTGAATTTGGACTCATCCGAAAATAGGACTCGTGACCATTCGGAATCACTCCAGTTTTTTCTTATTTGGCCCAGTTTAGCCGATTTTCCTTCATTCTTTTATTTAGGAGTTGCAGGTGTCCTTGCCATTAAACCCACTTCATTTAAACGACGTTGAATTGTTCGGGTCGAAACATCCTTTGCAAATTGTTGCCGTACCTCAGATGCTATTTCAGCTGAATTTTTAAAGCGATCCTGCAGGCTCGTTTTCATGATAATACGATCTTCTCCTGCTGTGGTCATTTTTTCATTCCCGATCCTTGCGTCCTTTCCACTTCACCTGTCTCACGATATTTTTTTTAAAAATCGACGCACTGAACTTTCATTACAACCTGTCTGAGCTGCTTTTTGACGATTTGGTACATTTTGTTCAGATAATAAAATAATTCTCTCCTTCTCCCGAATACTGAACTGCTTTCCTTTAGGCATACTTTTAAAGGTGTCTTCAAAAATAAAATTCTTGAAAAAGCTATTTTGACAACTGAGCTCTTGAAATGACGAATCTATGTGAAGAATATTTAAGGGAACCCCCCAAATAACAAAAACAAAATAAAAAATATGAGCATAGAACGGCATTTAGGGAAATCCCCGCATAGTGATGGCAAAAATTCATAAATTTTCGAATTTTCACATAGCTGCACATACCTCAGGAAAAATGGTTCTAATGGTATTAAAAGGTATACGGAATGCAAACTGCAAGGAGCGAAAACTTTCTCCCGTGGCTAAATAACGCAAAGTTGCCATCAGTCGAGTTGCTGCTGGGATGGCGAGGCGCATTGGCCTGTCCTTTTTGGGAATTATTGGCCCCACAAGACTTAACTACAATTTGTGAAGGTAATGAAAAATCATAAAATTAAAGCTCAGCTTATAACTCAACTTATCACTTACCTAATGGTCAAAGTCGACTGCTCTCATTCGAACAACATTTTTATACAGATTTGGACTTTCCAGCTCCAACGCCTTTATTAATTTTTCGCAACATCCTTCGGTATCACGTCGCTTCACCCATGGACTCACCCATTCACTGCGTTTCGTTTTGCGTCTCTTATTTTTGGGCAGCGAATTTATAGCATGCAACGATGCAGCGAAAAGGCAAAGAATTAATAAATTTTGTTTGCTTTTATTTTAGTCCATGTCAGTTTTTGTATAAATGTTTAGCAGTTAGAGATTGCGATTAGCCGGAAATTAATGTATCGCATTAAGTCAATAATTTGTAGGCGGCTTTCGACAAACCACAATGGTTTGTGTGAAACACAAATTTGGCGCACACCCAATTTGCGAGTGTGAACACTGAGCCACATTCAAAAGAAATTTCGATTCAAATTTATTTCACGTGTGTGTGAACACAATTGAATGACAATTTCGGACACAAATCAGGCAAACTACGCCATGACAGTTTGTGTAAATTAATTTGCCTGTGAAAACTTAGTTTAAGTCGAACGGAAGAGAAATGTGCTGTTGAAAGGGAATCAGCTTGAATCAGAGTGCTTGCAAATCGTACGCGATAGACAAAAGAGATCAACGAAGCTTACAATGAGCAAGAACGATTGAGAAGAAGAGAAGTTTGTGCTCAGCAAACGACGCGAACCACAACATCGGCGACAACAAATTTCTAACACCGAACGAGCTGCCTTTAGATATGACCCAATCATTCAATACAGTGCGCACGCATCAGTTTAATTCTGTCAGATTTCATTCGTTTGTCAGCATTGCAAGGCAGTTAAATGTGAAAACACTTATTTTGCCAACAAAAGATAAAAATTACAGGAATTACCTTCAACTATACGGATTCATGCCAAAAATTTTGTATCTTGCTGGATCGCTGCTGTCGCATCCAGATAAGAACACAAGTATTTTCAAATTTACTTTCTTGGTGATTTACTTGATGAAGTAAATCGACGTTGTGCTATCTATCAGCAAATGATACATGCACACAATAAGCTCATCAAACTGCATACGACTTTGTTGGAACAGATGACATTCGATGATCACTGAATTGTCATTAAAGCGTACTAACGACAGTGTGACGCACTGAAGACAAATATCACTTGAGATACATGATAAATATGTTTAATAACATTGCATACTTTTCGGCTTTTCCTTAAAGAACACAACTTTTGACATTTAAATGGGGTGAGCACACTAAGAAAAAACTAGAACGAATAATTTGAGTACGAACGCGCTGGAAATAATCGCTCTTGAATTTTTGGTTTTTATAGCCAAGGGGAATGAGGAGAAGTATCGAAGCGGAAAGAGCAAGCAAGCTTTGAAAGAATAGCGTTGAACACGCTCTCACAGTTTCGTTTTTCATGGGAGAGAGGTGCTGTTATTGCTCCCATGAGAGCGTAACTCGGTCTTTGTTTAATGTCAGCGGTACAGCTGAGTACATTCTTAATTATGGTTTCGACGTCGCATCTTGCTTATGGATGATAGACGAGTGGGCTAAGGCGCCGTCGTCAGTGTTTGTTTTAATCTTTCGAGGTCCCGAGTTGAAGTCCCAGTAAAGAAGGTGAAAAAAATAAAACATTTTAATACCATCTCAAAATCAATCACTGCTTAGAAAAAAGTGGGTAGGTCTTTCGTGTTGTGTCTGCTAACAAAATGTTAATATGTATACAGTAGTGTTAACTATTTTATGGGGAGGCTATTAAACGTTTTCTTCGAAGTCAGGCAGGGCCGACTAACAGGAGTTATGCTCCTGTTATATATGGGATGCATAATACAGGAATGACTGCCTCCGCTCAGGCTACACAACTATAAAAAAGGCACAATAGCCTTTCTCTTAATGATGCTTTCTCGTTGAAAAGCACACATTTTATGTAGCGTTTGGCTAACAGTGCACTGTTATTAGGTTACTGCTCAACCAGAGACACTTCACAGTGAAAACATTTGTATTACAATTTGTTTTAAACTTACCTTCTAGTTTTGAGTTTATAGCAACTTATTTTCTAAGCAGGTTCTTTAAATTGAAACTGAAGTCGACTCACTAATTTACACTTTGCAAGGGAATACCGATATAATTGTATATAAGGTAGCAACCCTCTTGGCTAAACTATTCAACTCGCTTCAATAAGTAAGAGCAACTCCTCAGCAACTGGCTCAGTCAAAGACCTTTTCTTATATTTGTTTGTTGCGTTTGTTGGTTTTTATGAATCTTTGGGCATTGTCTGGTAAATTACGTATACGCCTGGCATGGCACAACCTTCCAAATGTCTGTGTGTGTGTGTGTGTGTGTAGCGTGCAAACAAAAGCCGCTTGTCTGTCAGTCGAACTTGAAAACTTTCTGTTGCGTAGAGAGATTTTTGAAAAAATGAGTTGTAAATGTCAAAAGTGCTCTTTCAGTGGGTGTTTCGGGGTTTGGGTTTGCCTTTAGACAATTCTCAAATGTCGGCAATCTGCAAAGCAATTTGAAAAAGAAATGAAAATATGCGCAATAATTTACACCCCAGGCAATTTTTTTGTAGCTCGACTATTTGGTTTTTTGTTGTATTCATATACATATTTTGTGCCATGACAACTCTTCAGAGCCAGAGCCAGTGCCAGAACCAGAACCAGAGCGGGGCGCTGGCCATGTTTGTGTGTTTTGGCTGTAAGCAGCTGTCAGTGATTTCTGACAAATTGATTTGACAGTCGACAGGCGACCAGGACGCAGGGATGGGGGTGGGTGGCAGCAAGTCAGGCGCGTGTGCTAAAAAAAGATGAAAGCTGCCGTTTGCTGTTTACTGTTTGTTGTTGCCTGCTGCCTGCTGCTGATGCTGCTGTTGCCATGTCTATGCGTGAGAGACGCCCAGCACAGGCACTGGCTCAGGCTCTCCTAGCCCAAAAAAGAGAAGCAGCAGCAAAGAGTTGTTAGCACCCCCAAAGAGCAAAAGCGTGGTGAGTTCTTTTTTTTTTCTTCTTCCAGTATTTTATCCTAGACCAAACTTGGCTTTGCCTTTTTTTGCGTGGCTGTGTGTGTGTGTGTTTGTGTGAATGTGTGACTTTGTTATTGTTGGACGCGGTAGGGGGTAAAGGAGTATGTTGGGCATAACTGAAGAATTTTGGAAATATTTTTATCAGCTGAAAAAGACACTCAACTGTTGAGCATTTAAGTGCTCCTTTGGGCCATATGCCTGAGATAGAAACCGTTCTTATCACCCAAAAATCATGAAGAAAATTAACCATCAATTTGAGAATTGATTGTTTTTTACATCCGCTGAAAAATGGTCTGTGGAAATGTGAAATTTCTAGAATCTAGAAATTCTCGAATTCAGAACTTTTTTAAAAAGAGGAGATTTCTTTGTAAAAATAAAACTATAGCAGCGAGAGAAACCTCAAACACCTTTTCTACCAATCCCAAAATGATTCCGAACCGGCGAACAAATCGAGGAAATTGTCCTGTACAAGCGCCCCTTAAGACGAGAATAGCAAATGCCTAAAACATCCAATCGGAAGGTTTCAAAAGCCTTTAAGGACGACAATTAGCTAGCACAAAGACAGAATTTTCCCAACAATCTCTATGTTGCCTTAATGGAAAGTCGACCCCAACCCACCAATTAAAAAAGGGAGGGGAGGGAGTGGAAATAAGGACGGGAGTGTCAAGTCTTTTTCTGAAAAACGTAGACCTTTAAGCAAAATTTTCTAGTGTGCATAATATAAAAAAGTGTTACTCAACATTCATTTTCATATGAATAACTTTAAATTCACTGGTATACTCTTGGATTTTCATATTGGGCCCTGTTTCGAATTCCGAGTTAATTTTCATGTAAACGTTTGTTTCCATTAAAAATGGGAAAAGGAGATCATAAAGTTGTGCAAATGTATGTAACAGCCAGAAGGAAGCATCTTCGACCCTATAAAGAATATAAAGAATATATATCTTGATCAGCATCAACAGCCGAGTTGACTTAGCCATGTCCGTCTGTCTGTCTGTATGAACGCGTCAATCTCAGAGACTATAAGAGATAGAGCCACAAGTTTTTGCATGTATGTAGGTATATACCGAACCCAGATCAGGTTTGTTTCAGATTTGGAAAAGTCTTGCTCCTCCTCCTTTTAACCGCGTAAAATTGTCAGAGCCTCAATTTTTAAGTTTGAACTCTGAGTTTGAATTCTGAAAACCACAAAAAGATCTGAGCAAAAACAACATTACTTAGGACTGGAAATTTTGCAGTCGGGGTACTCGACTGCAGCACTCTTACTTGTTTCACTTGGGATTGAGCAATCGGTTTCAACTGCTGACACAATTCCGAATTTTGTTATACCTGATCTAGTAGCCGCACGCACCTCACAACGCCGCCTCTGGAGAAGTAGCAATGCCATCAATCGACGATATTGAAATAGACCCACCGGACCACCAAGAAGTCTGCTTATCCATAAAAAGGCTAAAGAATAACAAAGCAGCTGATGCTGATGAACTGCTTACTGAATGGTTTTAGACTGGCGGCGAAGAGTTGGTAAGATGCATGCTGCAGAATATGGTCAGACGAAAGCATGCCAGAAGATTTCAGTTTAAGTGTAATTTTCCCACTTTTTAAATCTTTTTTTGCCTGCAGTTTTGCGCCAACTACCGTGGGATCAGTCTCCTTCTCATCGCATATTAGATTCTGTCGTGCATTATTTGTAAGCGTCTAAAGCCGCTTATAAGCACACTGATTGGACCTTATCAGTGTGGCTTTAGACCTGGTAAATCCACCACAGACCAGATATTCACAAATCCTGGAGAAGACCTATGAAAGAGGTTTCAAATCCAACCATATTTCTGTTGATTATAAATCAGCCTTCGACACACCGATAAAGTCAAGGCTCTTTTCTTAGCCCTATCAACCTTTGGTATACCAGGAAAGTACGTTCGACTTTGCATGATGATGTTGAGAAACACTCAAAATAGGAACCTTCCCGAACCATTTGATACCAAAAGAGGTTTTAGGCAGGGTGATACCCTATCAGGTTAATTTTTTAATTTGCGGATGGAGTATATACTGCCCCAGTGCCCAAATGCCAACAGATCGGGCACTCTTCTTCATAAGGATCTAATGCTACTCGCAAACGCAGAAAATTTTGACATTATCGGTAAAAACGGTGGTAAGTAGGGCGTTTTCAGAGATTGAGATGCTGTCTAAACTGATGGGCTTAGCTGTAAACGAGGACAAAACAAAGTACCTGGTATCCACTGACAAGAAGTCTATGCGTTTTGGACAATCTGTTACATTGGGAGACTACAACTTTAAGGTTTTACAGGATTTTGTCTACCTCGGAACCATGATAGCCAGCGACAACAGCATCAGACTGGAAATCGGGCTACGGGCTCCTTAGGAAGTTCAAGAGCATAGCCTTCTCTCAAAGAACAAAAATAGCGCTATACAAGACGCTCATCATCCCAGTCCTAAAATACGGTGCAAAAGAATTTAGCAGACTTAACTGCTGCCTCCCAAAGTCCACCAAAATGTGGGGAACGAGGCGGTATAAAATTCCAATCAATGCCATGGGAAAGACAGGTGTCACGGACGGCATTGCTATGTGGATCGCTCAAAAATAAATCCTTCAACTCTGCTAACTCGTTTTTGGCACC
This sequence comes from Lordiphosa magnipectinata, assembly GCA_037044535.1. Lineage (NCBI taxonomy): Eukaryota > Metazoa > Arthropoda > Insecta > Diptera > Drosophilidae > Lordiphosa > Lordiphosa magnipectinata. Next base: position 33,836 of record JBAMBO010002308.1, on the reverse strand, counting down.
CACGAAGTTGCATTATCCGTCCAGATGTTGCGAGGTTTTCCTCGGATGCTGATGAACCGCCTAAGCGAGGCAATAAACGATGCCGTCGAAAGATCCTGAACGATTTCTAGATGCGTTGCTTTGGTACTGAAGCAAACAAAAATTGCTATATAGCATTTTATGGGTGCCTTGTTCCGCGTCTCAGCCTTATGGTAAAAAGGACCATAGAAGTCGATTCTAGTTGTGTTACAGGCTGGATTTGGTCTCACACGATCCGCAGGCAGTCTGCCCATAATATGCTCCGCATATCGAGGTTTCAGACGAAAACATCTCAGGCATTTGTTGATGACGCTCGCCACCGATTTGAGGCCACCAATTGGCCAGTATGCTTGGCGCACTGATGCGAGCAGTCTTTGAGGTCCAGCATGGAGAAATTTTTGGTGATAATGAGTGATGATCGCGCTGGTAACTGGGTGCCCCTTCGGAAATAAAATAGGGTGCTTGGCATCGTAATCCAACTGCGAGTTATGAAGGCGACCACCAACTCGAATCAATCCATGTGCATCGATAAATGGATTCAGGGAGAGTATGCTGCTTTTCGATGATAGAGCCTTCTTCTCAGAGAGCATTGCGTAGTCAGCCGCAAAGTGGACTTGTTAAATGTTCTTGAGCAGAAGGTATGTGTCCATGCGAATATCCTCGACTGTCAGATCACCCTTGGGCCTTGCAGTATCCTTCCGGTGAAGTAGCCAGAACCTGAAGATATAAGCAAATATTCGTTGTAGTGTGGCAAAAGAATTTTGATATTTGCAGTCAACAGATATGTCGTGTTTAGAAAGAGCTAGCAAGACTTTTCGACGACGTTCTGGAAGATTTGCTATGGTGTCTACATTTGCTGGCTGAACAGGCCGATTTCAGAAACTGTGGTCCATGATGCGACAGACTGTGATCAAGTAGCTCCTTTGGTGTGCAGCCTCGAGACAGAATGTCAGTCAGATTCATCAGCGTTGGTACATGATGCCATACCATTCCTTTGGTCATCTCAATGACAGAAGCGGATGAGGAAACGATTGGCGTGTTCTAACGAAAAATTCTTTGGAGGATTTATGGACTATTAAAAGTTGGCGATGAATTCAGCATTCGAATGAATCGCGAAATGTATGAGCTCTATGGGGACACCAGTGTGGTCAAGAGCACAAAGCAACAGCGGCTGCGCTGGATAGAACATGTCACTCGGATGGATGAAGAAGCTTCAGTAAAAAACGCGTACAAATTGAAGCCGACTGACTTTGGTGGAAGACGCATGAGGGGACGACCACTACTAAAAAGGGAGGATCAGGTGCGGAAAGACATTCCCAACCTTGATGTGAACAAATGGTGCCAGCTTGCATGAAGCAGAAGCGACTGGAGCGCATTTAAAGCAGAGACCGTCAAACTGTTGTTATGTAGATATCGGGCCACAAAAGAAGTAGGAAAAGAAGAGCTAGTAACAGTGGGAATATTTGTCACCTCCTATACAACGTTATTTAATTCGACTGCAAAGTAGCATCTTTCACACGGGCGGAATATTCAACAAATGACCTCACAAAGACTCTCCTTTTGTTGCCCACAAAAATTCTGTCGAAAAATATCATCAAAATAAGAGTGGTCTTCGTGACACACCCGGTACGAGCGAAGCTCTTTACGACGATAAATCTGAGTGTAAATTGAAATACTGGAGAAAAGAAATTTTTTGAATTCGTTTGGATATACTTAATCTTGAAATAGCAACAAATATAAGTAATTTTGAACAAATTTTGGACTATGATTTCTAGAATATAAGAAATATGTTTCTGACTGTATAAATATGTATATATAAATCGCGAATAGCGACATTAGTTGTTAGACCATCTTTTGTTATAGACTGGAAAGGAGTGCTGTTTACTGTCTAAGGGCCGTTTTCTCATGTTGATGTTTTTGCAAATCGAGGTGGATTTGCTGCATTTGAATTTCGTAGCAATCTACTTCATCCTCATTGATTTCAAAACCATGTATGTACATACTTATGCAAATTAGGTATTTTTATGTATTTTGATTAAAATAGTCATGATTGAAGATTGTAATGGTCGTAAAACTAAAACTATGGTTTCATACGCATGTAAATTGATCAAATATGGCAGGAAAGTTCCCTATATATAGCCTATAAAGCCCAATTTTCATGAAAATTTGTCCAAATTATTTGCCTGTGTGAACATAGCTTTCGACTTACTGCTTAGTCTCATCATAGTAACAAGTCGTTCCAAAGAAAACCTTCTCCTTTTCTGAAAATTCTTTAATAAAATAGAAAATAATCAGCCGAGTGCAGAGAAGCTGCCAACCTAGTATTAAGCCATTTCAGCCCTCCCGGTGTGACCGTGCCGTAAATGCCCGAATTTACAATCAACCTACATGAGACAACCAATTGCACAAAAACCACCTAGTTGCAAAATCTAGATGGATTTCGATATGAGCAAAAACATGAACATGAGAAAACGGCCATAACTGTTTTTTTTAAAGGAAAACAATTTTGTTTTAGAACTCAAGCAGTTTTTTAATTAAGTTCAGGAACTGAAATGGCCATTTGCGTTTCTGGTAGGTTTATTTCATCAACTATGGGCATGAATTCTCGGTCTGGATTCTCAACTTCTGGTTTACGGACCCGAGCAGATTCGATATTTAAGTCTAGAACGGATAATGGGAATGAACTAAACATTATAATATATCGTACTGAATTCACAACTTGACCCCATGGCAGCCACTCTTCAATTAATATTCAATTCAAATTGGCTTTCCGTCTTTCTTCCTTTTTTCTTTGCACCTCTTCTCGCCCTCTTCCGTACTTCTCCCTCTTCCACCCCTTTTCTCCACTGTCTCTCCTCTGTCAGCCCTCTTCCCCCCTCTTCACACCATCTCCCCACCCACTCTTCCTCCCCTCTTCCACCCCTCCTCCACCACTCTTCCCACCTTCTTCCCACCCTCTTCCCACCTTCTTCCGACCCTCTTCCCCCTTTTCACACCCTCCTCTTCTCCTCCCGTCTTCCCCCCCTCTTCTCCTCCTGTCTCCCCCCCTCTTCTGTCGCAAAGACAGAGTTCCCCGGTCAAACATCCGTAAAAGAGCTTCGCTCTAAAAATATTCAATATCCGATATATCGCCTTTGAAAAAAATTTGCTAATGGTATCGTCTTTTTTAACAAAAATATTTGATATTTCGAAATATCGATATCATTTCCGGCATCCCTTCACGTCCAGTGTCCTTTTATTATGAATAGAAATAATAAAGAACTCAAGACATAGAAGGGGAGATGAAAGCCCAAACAAATAATTTGTATTTTTTTAAGGCTCCCAAGTCTTTAAACTGACCATTATCGGTATTAATAGTTAGTGGTTCTGTTAAATTTGATTTGGTTATCTCAGAAGAGTATGTAGCCTTGCCCTTTTAAATAAATCTAAGGTTAACTTCAATTTACCGTATTTCAATTGCAGACCAGGATATTTGTGCAGTCTAGCTGCAGGCCTGCAGCGTGTTATCCTTTCGACTGTAGATTTAAGTTAGTTAACGTTAGTTACCTGCTGCGTCGCTGTAACTTTATTCCATGCCTGACTTGGCTGATTGACAAGCCAACTGATTGACTGGACTTGCAATGGGAAGCTCTAGCCCCCGGCTGCTTTGGCAGCATAACAAATGGCGGAACTTTAAACAGGCAAGGGAAAGGGCCATTAGATGAGCAGCTGCCAACATCAGCAGCAGCAGCAACATCTCTCACTTGACAGTTTTATTTATAAACTGTGCAAATAAAACTGTAAATCACTAGGGAGAGAGACAGAGAGAGAGAGAGAGAGCGAGAAAGAGAGGGAGCCCTGTGACCTACATAGACTGCCACGACTAGCCCAAAAAAAAAAACTAAAATGGATGCGATGCTGGCCACAAATCAAACAATTAATTTTGCCGTCTGAAATTCCAGCACTAAATCAACAGCCAAACAATTGAACCATTTAACTATGTAAATAAAATTAATGCTCTCACTCAGCTAGAGAGAGCAAATGGATATGGACACCTTATGGCCAGAAAATCCATTAAAAAGCAATCAATATATGGAAAACAAATGCCAGTCACTTTCACTTTCACTCTCTCTCTCGTCGCATTTCATTTCGCTAAGAGCCCTGCCAGCCGCATAATCTGAATTTAATTTACCCCGCAACGAAACAAGAAACAAGCCGAAAATAGGCAAAGGAAAAAAATTGAAAAATGTCAAAAACGAAAATGAACTTTGCCAGCAACGGGCGGTCCTGCAAGACCAGCGAATGAATGGCCATTAAGTAGCACACCCAAGACGACCGACCCCCAGCAGGCTCAAGGTGAGATGGGAGGAGTGGGCACCCGAAAATATTCCACAGTGAGTTGCTATTTTTGCTGCCCCAACATAATTTGTGTGCTTACCAACCAGCCTACTTCCATTGCTCTTAACAGCATCAGCCTCAGCTCCCAACCAGCCTTGTGTTGACCTGATTTGAGTGACGTCATTGGGGGCAAATCTCCGCCCACACTGCGTATACAGAATGTGGGAAATGCAGAGCATTTGGTGAGATTCATTTGTTGCCAAGCAACATGAATGGAAATTCCTTACTAAAATATATAAATAACATTTAATGCGAGGGTAGTTTCAGTAGTAGTAGGATACCCAATTAAATATGAAATTAAGGAGATAAAAATGATGAACTTGTGACTTAAAGTAACTTGCAAGAAAAACAAGAATTCCAGTTAAGCAACTCATTTATAATTCTTTACCTTCCTACGTATCTCTATTCGTCTTGACCCTGTGCCATTCTATCAACTTCAAGTGAACCATAAAGACAACAGCAAATTCAACTGCAACTTCGTATTAAACTGAAGCAAGAAGCGCTTGCAACTTTTAAGGCAGAGAAACTGACAGCTGGCACCAACTTATAACTCAAAGTGTTGTGGCTGTGGAACCCAGCCCTTAGGGCAGCTGGTGCCACGAAGAAAAACAACACGCTCACACACACACATACACACAAACATACCGAATGGGTAGAGGGTGACGTTGAAAAGATACAAAACTTGCAACAAAAAGGGAGAGAGAGAGAGAGAAAAAAAAAGAAAAGTTTCAGTTACGTGCTGTTGCTTTTAATTGAATTTTTTCCCCACTGTAGATGCTGCTGCTGCTGCTGCTGCTGCCGCTCCTAACTGGCCGCTGTGGCGAGCCAATGCTCTGGCCAAGCACATCCGTTTGGCACTTCCGCTCCACTGCCCCCCACCCGTCGCCTAGCTTCAACAACCATCCAGATGAAGCAGACTCTAGCTGGCGGCAGTTTTCTTGTTATTTTCAATGCGCAGCAAGTCGCAAGTCCTTAAGCGGTTTATTTTACTTCACACTGATTTGCAGCCAAGCAGCTTGGCTATCCAAGCAGCTAGGTGTCCCGGTGTACAGTGATGGAACATCACTACACTTAAATAAATATACAAATTTAAATTTATTCTTTTAGAGATGAAATCAACAACGTCAAGAAAAAAAAGGAAGAATGCCTGGTTTTTGTCTCAATGCTTTACAAAAGTAAATTTGCCTCTGGCTCGTAACACTGCAGCTTAATTGAGCAAATCCGTGGAACAAACTATTCGATATGTCTATCAATAGCTACAGTCGAACGGATCACAGTTTTTTACTTAGTTTTTTTTTTTTCTCAAAGTCGTAATATTCCTAATGGTTTTTATGATTTTTACAGTTATATTAGCAATTTATATTAAAACTTAAAAAAGTTCCAAACAGTTAGGTCATAAATTTAAAAAATTCACTTTCTCCGGTTCGAGAGACCGAAAACCCCGAGCCGAGCTGGTTCTAGACCGTTTTTCTTTAAAAAGTTTCATTCAAAATCAATGGAAAATCATTCATCGCTTTAATATCTATCTAATGATCAGTGACCAAGGCTGCAAAACTTTCAAACTCGAACCTATTGTAAAGACTTAGGTTTTGTTTGTTAAACTAATGTTTCTGTTCGAACCTTGGTCCACAGCTTAGGGATGGCTATAAAAAGGGCTGCAAAACGGAATTTCCACATATTTTCACAGTAAACCAAACCAATTGAATCACAAGCTTCTACGAACCCAAGATTTTGTTTCGATTCAGCAAAAATTAACGAGAAGTCCAAGCTAACTTCGTCTGTGCCGAAGTTTTTATACCCTTGCAAATCACAAAAATTTTTCTAACTAAAGCCCATTTTCCGACCGATAAACATCTGATTTCGACCAAATTTCGCGAATCTATTTGAAAACATATCAAATTAACAATCGCCGATTTTAAGAACGATAAAATTTAAAACAAAAAAGTTATTCTCACTAAGACTCATTTTCCGACCGATCGGTCCTATGGCAGCCTTTCGCCTCGCGAATATATTTGAAAGCATACAGAATAAGTAATCAGTGAGTTTAAAGACGCTAACATAAAAAACAAAACAAATTTCTTACTAAGAACTATTTTCGACCGATCGGTCCTATGGCAACCATAATTTTCAAATTAGTTTGAAAGCGTGTAATATTAAGAATCACCGACCTTAAGAACGATTTACTTGAAAACAAAAAAGTTATTTTCCCTAAGACCCATTTTCCGACAGTGTGGCAGCTATAAGATATAGTCATCCGATTTTGACCAAAGTTTGCAAATCTGTTTGAAAGCACATAATATTAATAATGGACGAGTTAAGGGACTCTTACATTGGAAACAAAAAAGTTTTTCTCACTAAGACCCATTTTTTGACCGATGGTTCCCATGGCAGCTATAAGATATAGTCATCCGATCCGGTCGGTTCCGACATATTAGCAGCGTGCAGTAAAAAGAAGACTCTGCGCAAAATTTCAGCTCGATAGCTTTAAAACTGAGAGACTAGTTTGCGTAGAAACAGACGGACAGACAGACAGACGGACGGACAAAGCTCAATCGACTCAGCTCGTCGCCCTGATCAAGAATATATATAGTTTATGGGGTCGGAAATGAATATTTCTATGCGTTGCAAACTTCTGGGCAAAATTATAATACCCTTTGCAAGGGTATAAAAACGATCGCGAACGAATATCAAAGAAATTAAAAACAGAAGTATAGGTTGCCCACAAAACGAGTCTGAAAAGAGTCATAGCAGGCTCTTTTTGCAACTTTAAGCAAAAATTATTGAAAATCTCGACGTGATGGACCATTTCTGAAAACAGATTCGTGTTCACCACACGAAAATCATCTTGAATAACAACCAACCCTTCAATATACTGGAAAAAGTTTAATTTTGTTGCCATGTGTTATTTGACATGCTGAGTTTGTTAACCTAAATCGTTGAACAAATTTGGCATCATCCAGATCAGTAAAATAATAAATACTCTCCCTGTACTCTCTTGCATTATTTATTCGTTGCTCCGTCTTGGGCTATGTGGGTATAACATCCACCATGTTAGCCATTGTGGTAATACCGTTCCTGGTGCGGGCCGTGCGTGTGTATAATATTTTCATGATGGTGCACACGTATCAGCGGTTGGATCACTATCGGCATGAGGCGGTGCTATTGGCCGGCGGGCAGTGAGTTTGCCTGCTTTGCCATTTGTGCCATTTCGGATATGCCGGCGTGGCGGTCAAAACATTTGCCATGAATGCGGCGGCTGCTATTCTGCTGAACAGAAAGTTCCACATCGCCACGCCTGTGTCTTCTTGTATTACCGCCTAAATCTTCCATTTCCATTGCGTGGATGTAAGAAATTTGTTTATTTATAAACATTGTGTTTTAGCAATTGACAAAGTAAATAATACAAATTTTGGACACAGCTATTTTTCGATCGATAAGAGTATCGATAATTCTATCGCAACTTGCCGGTAGGTTAAAATTTGACCCCATATTGAGGCAGCGGTTAACTTTGCCGCTCGGTTCTCGCCAAAGACAGCATGAGACACGCAAATTCGGCTAACCTGCCGGTAAGTTTGACTAACCGGACATTGAGAAATTGGAGCTAAGTCGGTCAAGCCTGATTGTAACATACTCTGTACCTGGAGTAGCAGTAAAAGCAGCAGAAAAAGCACATAACTTGACTATCGTTCATCCGATCTTTATCATTCCTTCGGCAGATCGATAAATAGAAAATTTAAAGATAGAATGATGGAAGATAGATATAAAATTCAATTGTGGATATAAAAAAAGGAAATAAAACCATTTCAGTCACTTACTTCGGACTGGCATCTTAATTTTTGACTCAATAATGCAGAAATACTCGCTGTAACGTGTTGTATATTGTGTACCATTTTTCATTTGGATATCTTTTATACTTTCCATGTGAGATAAGAATATGTCGCTATTTCAGTTAACAGGTTCATTTTCATGTTGAAGCACGAACAGTTGTCCTGTAGTTGAAATATCTTATGTTCAAATTTTCTTACTGGACTAACTCGAAACTAAAACAACTATTTTCTCTGGGTTAAATCCATTGAGAACTTTAAAATCGTTTTTCACAAAATCAATTATTTTGACAAGCCAGTCTCGAAGAAAGTGGGCGATATGTTGAAGTTAATATTTTCGGAAAGAGCAATGGAGGATTCTTTGATTCTGGTGCATCTGCTTCATACCACAGTGGAAAAGCTGCCAAGGAATTTATACAAATGTAAAAGTCTTTTAAAGCCCGCAAATCAAAGCAAAGTTAATACGGCAGGAGGCCAAAAGTACAACCTTCTTGGCTAGGTTGAAACGGAAGTAAGGTTTAGGAACCAAACTTTAATGTTAACATTGTACATGATACACTCAAAATAAATACATGGAATACAAAGGACACACACACAATTCAGTGGTACACAGACGGGTCTTTGATACCCCAAGGAGCTGTACTTGGGGTAGCAGGACCTGGAACGAAAAGGTTTGAGTCAATGGGAGAATTTGCAATTATATTTCAAGCCGAAGTATGTGCTATATCCCGTTGCGCAGACCTCAATATGGGAAAAAAACTACCATAATAGAGAAGTTGCTATCCTTTCAGAGCCAAGCCAGCGCTCAATGCGCTTAGCAGCAACAAGTTCACCACTAAGCAAGTCTTAGAGACAAAGAACAAATTGGACCAACTAAGTAGCAGGAACAACCTGTCCCTACTGGCACGCAAGGGTGCAGCCACTGCAATGGTAGGACCAGAACCCTACTGTGGCATAGGCCAACTAACCATTAGGGAGCTCCTTAGAAAGGAAGAGAATACGCTTAGAACAGACTCCTGGGTAAACACCAGGGGCATGAGACAAGCGAAATCTTGAATAGTGGACCACAACCTGAAAAGGTTCCAGCAATTAATCCAATAAGGAAAGAATGCCCTCAGGATCCTGACAGGGCTCTACACGGGCCACTGCAGGCTGCGGGGTCACCTGTACAACCTGGGAATAGCAAACACCCCACTATGTAGATACTGTGAAGAGAAGGAGGAGTCTTCCGAACATATACTAGCTCACTGCGATGCTCTAGCGAGGCGCAGATTCAGCAGATTTGTGGAACACAGCTTACCTCCCAACAAGATAAGTAACCTAGAACCCACGAAAATCCTGACAATCGTACACGAAATAGGGCTGCTAGGATAGTTGTAAACTAAGTTGTAAACAATAAATTTGCAAGCATTAAAACAACTTGGCGACTGAACAACTGATCAACTTTGAACCCGGCGTACAACTACATCGCCAAAAATAAATGGAATTCTATCAAGGTACCAAATGCTGAATTCATTTCTCTAGGTATATGTGTAAACGAGATGTCTTTGTACATGAGTGCTATGATAATGTTAATGTAAAAGGATATAGCCGTTAGGTTAACCAAGAGTATTTGAATGTGTCGTCGAGTCTTGATCAAAAATGTATGCTTAGCCTAGTTCACGGATACGAACCAAAACTTACCAAAGGTTCAGGTATGAAAACTGGAGGTCCGAGTATAAAGGACTAGCCTGTTTCAAGAGCCTCCCGGTCCTCTCATCAGTACACTGTTTTTGACATCACACTTCAACACGACTTGCAAGTTTCTAGCAGTTCGCCATGTAACAATACAGATTTAATTACATTTGGTACACCTTCAAACACATTGCATAATTTTTGTCTGTCCTGAAAACCAGTAGTGGAATTTACATGAATGAACGCTCGTTGTAGTGTTCCTTGTAGTCCCTTAGTGCTTATTTCGTGGACAATTGATATTATAAGGAACTAGCAAATAGTGTTGAAGTGTGATGGCAAAAAAATCTGCTGATGAGAACAACATAAGCTGACTCAAAAATTTCAGAAAGTTTCTGTTGGTTTCATAGCATAAGCATGTTAAATAGGATATTCATAAAATAAAAAGCGAAGTCTGCTGATGAAAGGTTTTTAAAAAGTTAAGCACACGTCCTATGACTTTGGGTTTAAGCTTGCTAGATATACCGAATTGATCCCATTCTATTCCATTTAGTTGCCTCATTAAGCAAAGTGACATGTTGCCTTATTTCTGGTTCCGTTTATTTTCAGCACTGACTCTCCCTTTTGTATCCCTTCCTTTAGTTTTTTCTTTCTGTGCACATTTCTCCTCTTCACTTGCTTATGCCTTCTCATGCAGCAAGTTTTTAATTAAGAAGTTTCAATTTAACATTATCCATAGACTGCACTTTTCCACGCTAAGAGAACATTATCATAATAATTTACTTAGTCACTTAGCGGCCTGTTCGGAGTTTCTCCTCCTCTCTGCTCGGGTAATGACTTAACTTTCAATTCGATTTTCAGTTTAAAGTAAAAATTTCTACAAACACAAAATATTCTAAAAATAATATCCACATGATTGACCAAAGTGGCTTTTACGATGGCCGAATACAACTGCTTTTGCCTGATATTTATGCTGATATTTCTGTGCATATTTCTTATCATTGGCGGCTACTTCACCTTCACCCAAAAAGAGAAACCAGGTGAGCTGAAATTGAAGTCCAAGTCGCTGTGCTAATTAGTGGATTATCACCCTCCTCCTCCAGTGTTGGCGACTTGCTATGGGCTTGACGGTCACTGTCTAGAGGTGAATCATTGCCCGTCCAAATTTCAGTCGCGTGTGTTGACCAAATGTGTTCTACGACGCAAAGTTTGCTGCATGAAAAAGTCCCAAGAAGCTGCATTATTAATAGATTAGACCCAAGGTGAAGGACTTTGTGGTAGATAAATGTCAAGAAAATAGCACAGAAATTATGTAACTATTGATTTAATGGCTTGATATTTGCATGTATTTGTTAATGGAGTGAATTATATGTATATCGGTGGTCTAATCGAAGACGCTTGGTTAATTAATTGAGCAAACTTTTATAGCACTTTCAAACATAAAAGACGGGAATGAAGTTTGATATTTATCTGGTTTTCTCTCCTTTAGTTATGCACCTTTAAAAAATCTATAACTTGTTCAGACAAAATCGCTTTAACGAGCAACAAATTCGCAGAAGTTGCATTTGCTGGTAACATTTGAAAAGTCAAATGTTAAATATAGAGGAAAGGTAACTTCGGCAACTTCCGAAATTTATATACCCTTGCAGCTTGATGTCGCCACGACTTTGACCATTTGGTTAAAAATTTGTTATGTGGCAGCTATACGATATATTAATCCGATTTTGACCAAACTCCCCAAAATTGTGTTTAAACTGAAAATATCGAGAACTGGAAGGTATAAAGACGCTACCATTGAAAACAAAGTTTTTCTCACTAGAACTACTTTTTTGACCGATCATTCCAATGGCAGCTATACTCTATAGTCATCCGATTTGGATCAAACTTAGTAGAATTGTGTGGTAGCATATAATATGGATCAGAAACAAGTTTGGAAGCGATAGCATTGGAAACAAAAAAGATTTTACTACGAAGACTTTTTTCGGACGTATCTTTTGTATAGCAGCTATACTATATAGTTGGCCGATTTTCATAAAACTTTGTGGAATTATGTGAAAGTATAGAAAACTTAGAAATACGAGGTTTGGGCATGTTTGCGTTGAAGACAAAAAAGTTTTTCTAACTAAAACTACTTTTTCGACCGATAGTTCCTATAGCAGCTATATGATATAATCATCCGATCCGGCTGGTTCCGACTGATATGCAGATTATTTGTACCAAAAGGCTTCGTGCAAGAAGAAAAGCATATAAAATAATTAATCGTTTTATTTCCAGAAAATCTTTATTTTTTGAAAATAATATTGAAGGCATATTTGTGGTATGAAAAATATTACCAACTGTGGATTAGCTTCTTGTTTTTGCGAATCAATCGATACGCTTAGAGAATATACATGTGTTTTTGTGGGAGCCAATTTCGACACTTTGGACTGGACCTCCTAATTGTGAAATTTTTAACGTCATTGTGTAACCCGCCAATCTGTTGCATTTTGGTGTGTACTAGTCTCTGCACACTGAGCACTTTTTAGAGGAACGCATGGAACTTGATGATGTGAAATGGAAATTTACACTGGCCTACATCAGCTTCCAACTACAGGGGCATATCCTGCATAAATGCAGCCATGAAGTTGTTCACCTCGATTTTGCTAAGACGACTTTCGAACTGGGTAACTGATCATAATATCCTTAGCGAATTTCAATTTGGATTTCGCCGAGGCTACTCAACAGTCGATAGCGTTTTTGTGCTTACTGCAATTGCCAAATCTTACCTCTCCTCAATGCGAAAGCTGTATATCTGTTTTATAGACTTCAGGGCAGCGTTCGATACCGTTAACCGTAGAAGTTTACTACTAAAATTAAGCCTTCTAGGAGTATCGACGCGCTTCATTAATATGATTTCAAGCCTGTACGAAGAAAACACCCTAGCTGTTTGGGATGGACGACAACTTTCGGATCAGTTTCCAAATAACACTGGAGTAAAGCAAGGATGCCTCCTTAGCCCTCTTCTGTTTTCACTTTATGTCGACGACGTTACAACCTACCTTCCTGGAGGCGTTAACATTAATGGCACCACCACCAAGGCATTAATGTACGCAGATGATATGGCGCTACTAGCAGAGTCCCCCGAGATGCTTCAAGCCATGATTAATAAGCTCTCTGAATATTGCATACAATGGAGTTTACAGATAAACGTGGATAAGACGAAAGTTTTGATTGTGAAAGACAGAAGAGGCCGTAGTGCTAGGGTAGACAGATGGTTTTTAAATGGCGTTGAGCTGGAAACGGTAAAAACTTTTAAATATCTTGGCGTGGCTATCACTGAAAATTTAAGCTTCAAGCCGCACTTACAAGAAAAACTGCAAGACTCTAAGAAAGCAATTAATAGCACTTGGAGAAACTTTATCGGAAAACGACATATTTTACCGAGCACTAAATTCAGAATGTTTGAAGCCACTGTTCGATCAGTAATGTGCTATGCATCTCAAGTCTGGGGATACTGCCGATATGAGGAGGTGGAGCGACTGTAAAGGCTGTTTATTAAACGGATATTTAAACTACCCCGCACTACTCCAAACTATGCGCTCCACTTAGAAACCGGCCTGCCTTCATTATTCTTATACGGTCTGCAAAACCACTTCACATACATACGGAAAGTTATGGACATGCCGAATTGTAGACTAGCCAAAACAGTCACTGCTATGATGCTGTCGGAAAAATCACAAATTTTTGACAATTGGCTGTCCTTATTTCAGGATCATGAGGTATCCATAGACCTTCAAAGCGTCGAATCATGGGAAAGATCTCACCAATTGCTGTTGGAGAAAGCTGTTGTCAGAGAAAGAGACTCTTTTCTAAGTCAAGCCAGGCAAAGTGTGGTCCGAAAAACTTACAAAAAACTAATTTTTAGCTGAGATAAGAAGCGCTCATCTGGGAAGCCGTTTCCTTTCAGAAGCAGACGTCATAAATTGGCTAAATGGCAAGAACAGGACAACATTATTCTCCTTTCTACAACAGGCGCTAAAATATAGAATCGCTATTATCAATGAATATTTGTAACTTTTACTGTAAATTTAATTATGTATCTTTTCTACCTAGTTTTTTTCGTCTTGGTCAATTCTTAAATCGAAAACTATGTTTCTTTGTTTTAAATTTTTGTTTGTTTATATCGTTAACAATGTACAAAAACTCAAATGCTATGGCTGACGGTTAAAAATCAAGCCAAAAATTTTTATTAATTAATATCTACTACTACTACTACTACTACTGGCCACATCTAACATCTTACAGTCAAAGTCAGTCAACGTTATCAAAAATGTGTTGTATCAAAAACTATTCAAAAATATATTGAGGAAAATAAATTGGCATAAAATGTATTTAACATTTGCTCAACAATATCAGGTTTAAAAATTTTATGGTGGTGATTGAAAGGCGGCTAGGCTTGGTCCTTCTCCAAAAGGAAGACTATTTGGGAGTTTCAGGATCTTCAGGATCATCTTTTGTGAATTCTACTGCTTCAGTCTATATCTTGCTAAATTATCTAGTGCGTCTTGGTTATCAAACATTGAGCGCTTTGGTACATGGGCATTGCTATTAAAGATGCAGCTGCTGCTCAGAATTTCTGAATTAAAGTCAATTGGGTTCTCTGCACAAAAGGGGGAAAGAGCTCCATCATGTCGGGGATGGGGGAGCTCCTTTTTAATCACTATTATGATTTTGTCGCATGTCATCAATGTGTTCCTCATGCCAGTTTCCATGCGAGGCGCTTTCAAGTGGGTTTCTGACCGTCTTAACATTACAAACAAGATAGAAAGTCGGTCAAGCCCGACTATAACATACTCTGTACCCTTAACGTCTCAGCTCGCATTTGCTCACGAGTTATACGCGCTCATCTCTAAGTTTCACTCTCTCTCTCTCTCGCTAAGATTGACGTTCAATAGAATGCTGCGGTGGTGGGTGGGGTGGTGCTGGGTGTTTACTGCCGTTTGTTGCTCATAACTTGAGTATCGTTCATCCGATCTTTATCATTCCTTCAGCAAATCGATAAATAATTTTGTTTACAAGGTATCTCTAGAAGGTACGAACGATCTATCTTCAAAACTGTAGGATATGACGTTTTTTCCAAATTGCGGGGGTGGGAGGGGGCGTGGCAAAAATTGAAAATAAACTTGATCTGCCTGCAAGTATAAGAAATATATGTCCCATACATGTCAAACCTCTATCTCTTACCATCTCTGAGATCTCTTCGTTCATACGGACGGACGGACGGACAGACGGACATGGCTATATCGACTCGGCTGTTGATGCTGATCAAGATATATATATATTTTATAGGGTCGGAAATGATTCCTTCTCCCTGTTACATACTTTTGCACAAACTTAATATACTCTATGTACCTTCGGTACAGAGTATAAAAATTGTTATAATACATGACAAGTTTCTCTACCATTACTTAGTTTTTTGAGGAACGTGTGGTATAGAAACATTTTGGTTAAGATGTTAGATGTTGCTATAACAAGCGTAAAAAAAAGTGAGCCACAGCGCTCGGTCCTAAGCTGGAAGCCACAGACTGTGTGGTTCGCGAGATATTTAAACCTATTTACCGTAACTGAGCTGACGACTTAATAAATCGTGAAAAATACCAAAGATTATAAAAAATAGTTATAATGAAAAAGGTTAATGACAATCAAGTGAATCCCTGCCAGGATTAATGCATAAGCGCAATTCGCAGCTAAGGAATCTCCATGGTAATAAAACCGCTAAATACATAAAAAACTGCATTTCAAGGCCACAAATGACCACACAATGCCATGGCTTTGATAATACTGAACCGCGATTAATACCATGGATTCTTAATTTTGATTTCCCTATTAAATATTTACTGCTGGTAAAAAATCCTAATTAAAATTTAGTTGAAGTTGAATATCCCAATTAAAAATTGGCTGGTGTGAAAAATCACAATTGAAAATTTAATATAAGGGAAATATCCAAAGCAAAATTTTAATGTAAGGGAAATAAATAAATAAATATCAGTGCCATTAATAATTCACTTAAAGCTTGAATTTTCAACTAATTCTAAATTTTAAAGGAAAAATTCAATTAAAATCCAATTGACTTGAAAAAGTAGTTGAGCTGAAAAGTAAACAAATTTCAACAGTATTTAATGGTAATTGAAAAGTTCAACTATTTAAATCAAGTAATTGTTTATAGCTTGGAAATCTACATTATTTTAAAAAAATTGTTTTTTTTTTAAGCGACGACTGATTAAAACAAGAAAGAAAGTCGGTCAAGCCCGACTATAACATACTCTGTACCCTTAACGTCTCAGCTCGCATTTGCTCACGAGTTATACGCGCTCATCTCTAAGTTTCACCCTCTCTCTCTCTCTCTCTCTCACTAAGATTAACGTTCAATAGAATGCTGCGGTGGTGGGTGGGGTGGTGCTGGGTGTTTTACTGGCCGTTTTTTGCTCATAACTTGAGTATCCGATCTTTATCATTTCTTCAGCAAATCGATAAATAATTTTATTTACAAGGTATCTCTAGAAGGTACGAACGATCTGTCTTCAAAACTGTAGGAGATATGACGTTTTTTCCAAATTGCGGGGGCGGGAGGGGGCGTGTCAAAAATTGAAAATAAACTTGATCTGCCTGCAAGTATAAGAAATATATGCCCCATACATGTCAAACCTCTATCTCTTACCATCTCTGAGATCTCTTCGTTCATACGGACGGACGGACGGACATGGCTATATCGCCTCGGCTGTTGATGCTGATCAAGAATATATATACTTTATAGGGTCGGAAATGATTCCTTCTCCCTGTTACATACTTTTGCACAAACTTAATATACTCTATGTACCTTCGGTACAGAGTATAAAAATGTATTAGCATTCCCAGCATTGTTTGTATGTGTGTGGTGCATGCCCCGTATCGGCCCTTCTGTAGTTAGTGGGGGAAATTCTCTCCCCGCAGTTAACACAGGCGCCAATTGTTTGAATTGCCCAAATGCATTCAGAAACTATCAGCCATGCTCCCATTTTCGCTTTCGCCAAAATTTTACGAATTGTTCGCTAAATCGCAAAAGTAGTTGCTCCGAAAATCGCAAATCGCAAAATTTCGCCGATTTAAAATCGGCGACGTCTGAGTCCGTGAAATGAAAAGTAAATGGAAAATGTCGCTACAGTTAAGAGCTGCCTTCCTATGAATCAATTTTTTTAACATTCTTTGACTCTTTAAGATTGTATTTTGGGACTCTCTTATACAGTTTGGATTAAACTCTTGTGTTAAACAATTTTTTTCCTAGCCCTCCCAAAATTGCACAAGCAGCAAAATACCTTTCGACAACAACAAATTGCGATTTGGCTATAGTATATATCGATACATAACTATCCATAACTACTATTGAATTGCTAGAGTTGCCCAAGTAGACAGCGGAACGTAAAAAGATACGAAACAATGCTTAAACTTCACATACAAGCTTGATGATTTTAAGTTTTGGGTTAATTATGGATTTAAATTATTTAAGTAAATACCACACAGAACTACAAGTAAGTTTTTGAATTGTAAAAATATGAGCGGCATGGTTGCAAAATGATGACTACGATCGTTGGCAATTCTGTCAGCTGTTTTGTAAAGAGTGTTTATTATTGAAACAAGCCAAACGTGTAGGTATTGCGTTATAATTTAAATTTGACTGTCTAATTTTATTCATTTTGAATATTATTATTCCATTAATTGTAGGGGCAAGCATAAGAATGCGAATCAGGATGAAATCATTCTCAAGTTTATGAGAAATAACCCTGATTTGGCCAGGGGGTTTGCCAAGGGCGATCGGATTGCCATTGATGCCAAATGGTCAAAGTTGGCAGTGGAATTAAATGCGGCAGGACCTCCAAATAAAGACACTACAGGTTGGAAAAAGGTATGTGCCTATAATTGTATTTATTACCACAATGCTAGTGACCTAGTGAAATTGGCACGCAACAAGCAGGAAGTGAAAATTACAGGTGGTGGCCCTTACTCTCAAGTTGTGATTCAACCGATAGAGGAAGAGATTGCAAGGTTGTGTGGACTCTGTACAATGGTAGAAGGAACAGGTGCAATGGTCTCTGGTGCACCAACTTGCAATGATGTTCCACACATCAAGGATGAGACAACACCTGCCACCAAAAAAATTTTGATTGTTCCCAATAAACGGCAATTGGACCTCACTGAGGATATGTTGCCCATACCTGAAAATGAACAATTGCATTTGGCTTCAGAGGATGTTATAATGGAACCAAAGCCGAAGAAAGGTCGCACTATGGTTGCACCACAGAATTTGGATGATCTTGAAATTGATTGCCGACAACCTTCAAACTATAATGACCCAGCAGCAACAACACTTCCAAAATGTAGAGGATATCGAACGAGATAAATTGGAAGTGTTAAAATCCATTGCGAAAAAAACTGCTATTGTAGAAGATAAGAAGGGTTATTTTCCAAACATATTTTTTGTCTTAAGTGAAATGCTTATGTTCTTTATTTTTATCGACAAGTCTGCCGGATGGAATTGAAGTGTGCTGGCTAAACTGTTTATGACTGAACTAACCAATATGAAATTAACACATATCTCAAATGACGAATTTAAGTTTACTCTTTTAAAGAAGTCACTAAAATAAGATAGTTCGAATAGAATAATACCGAAACAAATATGATTTTCTTGTATATATTTGTATTTATATTTATTTAAACAGGTTGCGTGCTATTTCATCCCTGACGATCTTGGTACTCAATAATGTTGTCGCTTTCCGGGGTTTGTTAAGCACCGAAATCGACTTTTTATAGCTCTAATAGTGCGTTCAACAATATTTCGTGCTGCGCAATGTTTTTTGTTGAATGTGTGCTGCATGGAACCACTTTTAGCACTTCTATATGGTGTTAAAACGAAATGTTCTAAAGCGTATCCTGAATCGGCCAAAACAAAGCTATCAATTGATGTTCGAGACATATACTCTCTTGCCTGTCTATTCATCCAAATAAATGAGTCATGGCAAGATCCAGGATGAGTAGCATCAATAGCCAAAATTTCCATGTTGTAATTACACACCTGAAATAAGAAACAAATTTTTAGAAATGTGCAAACGTATTCGTTGTCTTGCATACCACCATGGCATTTAAACTGAAGTATCCTTTTCTGTTGAAAAACACAGATTCGTTGGTTGTAGGTTTTCTAATTTGAATGTGTGTTCCATCTACACATGCGACAATGCTAGGGAGATGGTATTTGGAGTAAAAGTATTTTGGATAAGATTATTAAAAATGTTGTTTATCCAATCGAAATGATTCCCAGAACCTAAAAACAATGAGCTTTTGATTTAAAATAAAGGTCATATTTTTATGCACACATGACTTACCGTTCATCTGACATATGAAGTGCTGACATATTTTTCCGTAAATGATGTCTGCGTCTTAGCTGAAGAATTTTACGGCGTCGTTTTTCCTCAAAGCAGGCAATGGCAAATAAAATTGGCATTTTAATTTCACTTGGAATTATTGCAAAACAAACTTTACAAATCTGTAATGGCGCTCATCAGCTGTTTTTTGTTATGAGGAATGACACAAACCGGTTTGGAAATGAAACATTATCGATATCAAAAACTGACGAAATTCGGAGCACACTAAATTGAAATCGCACGAATTTGCTCAAATCGCAATTCGCAAAATTAAGTGAAAAATGGAGCATGGCTGTATATCATGGCTACTAGAGTATTTCCAGAAGTAAAAATAATAACCTAACCATTAGATTTTTTAAGACCATGTTAAAGCGTTTGTAATGTCGCTTAGGTACAGAAACCAAATCTTATTTTGAGGCTTAGGACCCCTAAGGAATTTGCTGACAGTGCTAAATCATGCGCAGTGTTGACTAGTGACAGCCTCAGCAATTGTACTGACAGCCACCCCACATAAAGCACCCCCTTTTTAAAAGGCTGCTAATTTTATAATTGTTATTAATTTATTATTAATTAGCACTCTGGTCCTGCAAGGGTAAAAAGGGAGGGGAAGGCTCAATGTTTATCAAAGTTCAAGAGTTCAATTTGGTTGGAAAATAATTAGTTCATTCTACACTATAAATAGTGATAGAGCGGTTGACAAGGTATCGGTGCAAGAGAATTAAACAAGTTTTGGAAAGGAAATAGATTTCTTGTTTAAAATAGTCTCCATTAAGAGCAATTTAATTAATCAAACGGTTTTACAAATGACACATAAATTGTACTTATTTTGTCTTAATTTTAACAATAAAGAATAGAAACAAAACTAATTAGACATAAAATTGAATTAATACTTGTATCAAATTAATGGGGCTAAGATCAAACTTATGAAATGTATCATTAAATTAACTGAAATATAACAACTTAATGCTCTACAAAAAATTAAATAGTTTTTAGTTTTATTCAAGTTCATTTCTGTCTATTCTAACTTATATATTTTGTAAGCCTATTTATCGGACTTTTAGGAGAAATGTATTATGTATCGAATCACCAAGTTTGCCATCGATCAGCTAAACTATAGTGGTTCGGTGCCACAGCGCTACCAGCTACAGCTACAACATCCCACGTATTTGCTACAACATATGCTTGCTGATCTGTGAACGAAATCAAATTTAATACCCAAACTCCCCTCGAACCATCAAGTGCACATCCCTTAACTTTTATTTACTTATCCCCATCTCAATGCCATGCCAGTCGTTTCCAATTATCAGTTCCATCAATTTAATCATTATCCAGCCGGCCGATTGCTTTAACATACTCCAGGCCTGGCCATCAACTATTCACCGGTCTATTGCTTCATCGCTGGCTCAGGAGCTAATTTGGCTGGAGTTAGCCATTGCCATTTGCCTTGGCCATAACACTCGCAGCAACTCATTTGTCTGTGTGCCTGAGAACTGCTTATCCCTGTCCCACAGGACACTCGAGTGCCACTCAACAACATTCGAGCAACACTTGGCATTGTCCCACACACGCCCCACCACCGTCCCGCTGCCGCAGTGTACCTCCTCTCTAATGAAGCGCAAATGTTGATGTAAAAATTTAATTTAGATCCTAACCCTGGGATGCCACACACGCAGGATCTGTTCGGGCCAAGAGTGTCCAAATGTTTATGCATCGTGCGGCGAAACGCGTGTTTACCTTCTAATGTGTGCGTGACATGGACCCAAGGGTTATACATACATATGTATACATACATTTAACATTACGTATACGCAACGTTGTCATTCTGGCACACACACGCAAAAATAACAAAGAGAGTAATAATAAACGATGGCCGCCACGTACATGTATTAAAAACAAAGCGCAGCGCAAAAACGCTGACAGGCAAAGGCTTCCCACCGGCGGCTGCTGCTGTGGAGCCAGGAGCAGGAGTGAACCGATGGTCGCGCGAAACCCATCACAAAGCAAAGCTAACAAACTGAACGGTGAAGCGGCAACCAGCGACTGGAATGAAGTGTCGCCCATGTCATTGAATGTCGCTTGTTGTTGGTGCTGCAGCGCTTTTACGAATACCTCCATTTGTCACAGTGGTTAGTGCAAGTTGCCAAAACTGTAGAATTATATCACCTTTCTATATATTCTCCTCTTTCAAGCGAAGCATAGTATTTTCCATTCATAAGAAAGGATAAAAACCCCAAAAAATAATAGAGGTATATCCTTTATGAACAGCTGCGCGAAAATTCTTATGGGTATAATAAACGAAAGGCTGAAGGAATGGGCCAAGTTAAACAACAAAATAAACGAGTTTCAGGCTGGATTACGACAAAACTACTCCACAACTGAAAATATATACAACCTAAATGCAATAGTGAAGCTTAAATGGGAAGAAAACAAAAAAGTTTATGCATTTTTTGTGGACTTCCGGGCTGCATTTGATAAAGTACCGAGAGATCTTTTGATCTACAAGCTGCACCGACTAGGTGTGTCCACAAAAATTGTAAACTTTATCGAGGTTGTATACAAAGATACCGTGGCAGCAGTGTGGTCCGGAAAGATTATGTCTCAAGACTTTAGTACGAGCAGCGGAGTTAAACAGGGATGCCTTTTATCACCCCTGTTGTTTGCACTATATTTGAACGACTTAAACGAGGACCTTGAAGGTGGCCTGTGGATAGATGAGCTTAATATACGGATTCTTCTATACGCGGATGATATAGTCATATTGTCGGATAATGTCACCACACTTCAAAAGATGATATCAAGACTGGAATGTTATTGTGAAACGTGGGGAATAGAGGTGAATCTGGAGAAGTCTCAAATTATGATTTTTTAAAAAAGGGGAAGGCGCGCAGCGAATGAGTACTGACTATATAGGGGCACAGAATTGGACGTGACTTGCCAGTATAAATACTTAGGTGTTACTTTGACACCAGGAATGTCCTTTAAAAAGCATGTCATAACTCGAAATGGTGAAGCAAAAAGTAGCTTAAATATCACGTGGAACTCTTTTACTGGGCGATCAGACATATCCCTTACCGACAGCAGCATATAGATCGGTACAAGCATATGGAGCGCAGGTATGGGATTACTCCTGCTTCGAGGAAGTTGATAGTCTCCATAGATACTTCGTAAAGAGAGTTCTTCAATTACCAACGGAAACACAAACTATGTTATTGCAATAGAAACGGGATTAGAGGTTGGACACTTTTATACTTGCACTTAAAATATATAACACGAACATTGTTTGATTATGGAAGTCAACGGTTACCGCATATTCTGTCAAGGAAAATTTCAGAAAAAAAAATATAGATTGGAGCAAAGAGATCAACGATAAATTACATGCCTGTGAGATAAATTTGTGCAATGAATCTGACTCGTATATCGAATGGTGCAATAAGATTGACGACCTATTTATTAAACTTAAACTGCAAAACATTCAGAAATACTTTGCGAGTGCAAAAATGAGCCAGTCAAGATTCAATAAAGAACTTAATCATCACGTTGCAGCCGGACACTACAATGATAAGTTTTCCCGAAAGCAGATAACATGGATCATCAAGGCAAGAGCACATATGTTATGGCTAAATGCAAATCGAAGGAATGTAATCGGACACGATAAAAGATGCAGTCTGTGCAACAAGCAAGAGGAGGAGGAAATAAAACATACGTTAGGAAGATGTCCAGTGCTTAGGGAGTTAGACAAAGATTTTTTGGAGTGAAATATATGAGTGATGCAGATTTAGTTGGAGTCATAAATGGCGAAAAAGGATGGGTGACCTTAAGTTTATTTGTAGAGAATATTCTAATGTATCGTAAAATGTTAATAAATGAATTCAATGTTTAATGTTAATTAATGCATAAATAATACTCACATTCGATGTATTTTAATGCTAATTTTTAAATTAGCAAATAATTATTTACTTATTTTAAAGATATTCATAAAATCACTAGGTGCACTTTCCTTGTTAACACGAATTACAAAATAATAAATAATACTGCTACTACTACTACTACTATATTCTTCAAAAAACAACTCATCCTAAAAAAGGACATTTTCACCATAATTTTTGGAAAATCACCCTAAAAAAAGGGCCAAAGGCGAGTCACCTTATTTTTAAACAAAAGCTTTTCTATAAATTTTAGAAGTTTATTGTCAAACCTATTTTTTTCTAGCTTGAGGTCATGTTATGCATGCACATAACTTTAAAACAGGAAGACACCACACCACAAAGGAGGCAAGTTGACCGAACAGCTGTTTCATGAGCATATCTGCCCAATCATCAGCAGTCTTTGCCTGATCTATTGTCAGCCAGCAGCTGCCTCCTCTTGACAGCGCTGCCCTAATCGCTTGAGAATTCCATAGCGACTTAACAGCAAAAACTTATTGGTTAATGTGTTAGCAGTCCAAGCGCTCTCTGATGCTGCAGGGGATAGCCTAGAACAAATCTCACTGACGGATGGGGATGCCTTTGAGGGAGAAAATAAGTGAGAACCTAATCAGTACTCCACTTTCTCCTTTCTCTAGCCAGTTATGCTCACCTTTTTGCCTTGAGTTTATGGTCGCGACCCGAAACTCCCGCCTAAGCGATCTGCTTCGAGAGCGTATGCATAAGCAAAAGCTTTTCAGCAATTAAATTGCATTAAATTTGGCTGCTGCGGTGATTGCTACAGGGAAAGAAATGTTAAAATTTCTTCCGAAAAATATGCAAACGCAGATTTTAGCCCTATCGTCCACTCACTTTTTGTTTGTAAAAAAAAATTAATTTTGCGCAATTATTTAATATCAACCGAGATTTGGTTACTTTTCCTCTTGGAACGTCGATTATTTTTTCTTACACTTGAAAATAAACTTTAAGCAGTTTCTTCTGCTTTTTAGGTGTTGTAAGCTGGAGGTTCAAAATTGAAAAGGCTGAGCTGAGGAACTCTGTCTCTTAGGAAACCTCGGGATAACCTAATTCTTGCTCTTTCTCCATGTCCGGATATTGCCAAAAGAAAGCAACCAAGGGATTAAGCAAAAGCAATTCCACTGACAGTGTCTTAATGTGGCCATATCGTAATGTCTGTGGTGACCTATAGGGGGCGCCTTTCCATTTACGATATTCAACGTCTTTTTGGTTTTTAAAAATCTCATCACAAGGCTGGATAATCCGCCATGTTTTACATAGGGCAGATTAGCCTGAAAATAGGAAAATTATTGCCGAATGTCCTTTGCATGTACCTTGCCCACGAGTTTGCCCTGTAAATCTTCTAGTAAGTAGGTAGAGTTTCCCACCTTTTCACGAACCCGAGCCTTAACAAAAGATGGACACAACTTAGTTGCAATATTTTGAGCGAAATTACTTTGCACAAAGTTCCTACGAAATACTTCCTGTCCCACCTGATATGTTACTTCTTTCGCTCTCAAGTTATATTGTTTAGACTGCTTTTCATGCGCCCTGGCTATACTTTTCTTAACATCAGAACGTATTAATGTTAATTTGTCATCCCTATTTAGAGGAGAAACAGAGTCTTCTAATAAATGTAACTTCCTTAACATCTGATACTCTGAGCCATGGGTGATCATATCAAAGCCATATATCACATGATAAGGGGAAATATTTACACTCTGATGAAATGAATTTCTCAAAGCGCAGCTAATAGCTTGAATATTTTTGTCCCAATCCCTCTGATCATTCTTCAGGTAAGCTCGAATTGCGGAAAGAATCGATCGATTTACTCGTTCAGACGCGTTTGCCTGAGGCGAGTATATAGCCGTAAACATGTGTTTTATACACAGGGAGTTTAAGAAATCTTCGAATTCCTTTGCCTTGAATTGAGTCCCGTTGTCACTTATGATGATTTCAGGTACTCCATAAGAAAAAAATATCGTACTTTGCAGAAATGTAATAATGTTGCCGGTGGAAAACTTTTTCAATGGACAAAGCCAATGAAATTTTGAAAAGTGATCCAGCACTATCAACAAGCCAATATTCCCTCCCTTACTCCTTGGATAAGGTCCCAACAAATCAATGTAAAGCCGTTGAAAAGGACGAGAAGATTCTGCCTGATTTCCCATTGGGGGTCGTAAGATGCTATTTGGTGCTTTTGTTTGCTTGCATATCTCGCACTCTCGAATATAATCTCTAATTTGCCTAACCATTCCTGGCCAATACAAATTTCGCCGTACCAACTCTAAAGTCTTCCCCATTCCTCCATGAGCTGCTACCACACTATCGTGTGCACGGGAGATGACTTCCTTTGTCAAGGTGCGGGGTATCCAAAGTTTCCACATTGTATTTTTTTTCTCTTCTGACCCATCGTCATGTTCAGTTCGAATATATATCAAGTCATCCACAACTTGTAAGTCTGGATACTGTGCGGTATCTGCCAAAATTCTCTTTTGCAATTCTAAATACTCAGAGTCCTTGAAACCTTCGGATTGCAAGTCCACCATCGGAACGATGCCTTCAATTACTGCAATCTCCTCCTCGTGTATACGGGACAATGCATCCGGAACAACGTGATCCCTGCCTTTGCGATGACTAATCGAAAACCGATATCCCTGCAACTGCATTGCCCATCTTGCAAGTCTGCCTTTTAGATTCACCTGCTTCATTAACCAGACGAGACTAGCGTGGTCAGTTATTACCTCGAACTCTTGAAGCTCAAGATAACACCTAAACTTTTCGATAGCCAGCAGAGCTGCTAAGCATTCCCGTTCGGTCACACTGTAATTCCTCTGTGCGGTATTCAGTTTTTTACTCATAAACGCAATAGGATTTTCTGAACCGTTTTCTTCTTTTTGAGTCAGCACCGCTCCTATGCCATAATCGCTTGCATCACAGTGCAAGTAGAATTTTCTAGTAAAATTTGGGTTTTGCAGAACCGGCGCAGAAGTTAAAACCTCTTTTAATTTCTCGAATGCCGCCTGCGCCTCTTCATTCCACTGAAATTTCTTTTTAGTAGAAATGAGCTGGGTAATAGCATACGTTAAGTCCGAGAAATTGGGTATAAACCTTCTATACCACCCTGCTAGTCCCAGGAACCCTCTGGCTTGACGTAATGTTTTGGGAACTGGCCAGGCTAAAATCGACTCAACCTTCCCCAGGTCGGTTGCAATGCCTCCATGCCCAATTACGTAGCCTAAATACCGGGTCTGAGTAACACAGAATTTACTCTTTTCAATGTTTAAGGTAAGATTTGCACGACAAAATTGTTCGGAGATACGTTTAAGAACCTCCAAGTGAGATTCAAATGTATCTGATACCACAACCAGATCATCAAGGTATCCAAACACACAGTGTTTTAAGTCCGCTGGGATTAGTTCATCCATTAACCTGCACATGGTTTGTGGTGCATTGCACAATCCAAAAGGCATGACCTTAAATTGGTACAATGGCCGCCCAGGGATGGTGAAAGCTGTGATAGGTCGAGATTTTTCCGAAAGAGAAATCTGCCAATATGCATCCTTAAGATCTAATTTGGTAATAATGTGAGCCTTTGGCATTCGGGCAAAAATTCCCTCAATGCTTGGTAGAGGATACGCGTCTTTCTCAGTAAATTCGTTTATCTTCCTAGCATCTAAACAAAGTCTAACCTTTGCTGGTTTAATAACCATTCTCATGGGAGAACTCCATGCACTCACCGATGGCTCAATAACACCCAACTCAAGCATTCTATCCACTTCCTGATATAGCAATTTTTCCACCGCAGGGGATACTGGGTAAAACCTTTGCTTTACTGCTTTTGCATCGCCTATTTCAATTTCATGTTCTATCAGCGAAGTTCGACCTAATCCTTGGGTCTCGAAATTTGGAAACAGCTTTATCACTGCATCAAGTTGAAGTTTTTGCGAATCTGTCAACGGAAATTTATGGCACATATCATCGTCCGCTTCTATGATTGCCTTGCTGGTATCAACGCTTGCCACTATTCCAGGTGCCAGATTAAACAATTTCCAAAAATCTACACCTAATATCAACCGCTTATCTAAGGATGGAATTATATACAGCTTTAAATTTTGGCTCGATTTGTTATAATTTATGCTCACTGTGATGTATCCTAAAACTGCATGGCCCTTGCCATCAGCTGTTTTCACCGAAGAAACAATTTTTTTATAATCCGGAAATTTTGACCAGTCAATCGTTGCAAGGTCTGCTCCCACGCAACTTATATTCGCACCGGTATCTAGCAAGCCTAACTCTTGAAAATTTAAAAAAGATACAGGTGCATAGAATCGTCCATCAACCGCACAATTCACTACCGACGCAACTAGCAGTTTCTTTGTTCTGTTAACTGTATTCCAATACTCTCGTGCGCGTAGCGTGGATTTTTTTATTTTACCTGGTTTTTCATCCCCAAATATTCTCTCTCTGGCTGCCTCATATTCCAACAAACGTTCATGATATGGCTTAATTGGGCGCAAGCCAGTGGAATTTTCGTTCTTATTAGGGATTAATATTGTCATATCCGGGATTGGTTGTGGTGGCAGTTCAGAATTTGGTTCTGGACTAACCACTGTATAAGGATTTTTGTTTGAAGATATTATTTGGGGGCCATTCGAGGTGACTGATCGAATGGTCCCTTCTTCAGGTTTTCCGCTCTCTTGCTAAGGCATGTGGGACACTGTGGCTTGTAGATATTTTTAGCACCACATCCATAGCAAAATATATGTCTTTCTTGCAGGCACATATCCCAACAATGTCCTTCTTGCTCACAGTTCCAGCATTTTAAAATTCGCTTGGTCTGCTGCACAGCATCTACCTCACCATTCACGATTTCTATATCATCATCTAGGCCTCCACTTTCATTTAGCGAGGCTATGTTCTTTCGGTTTCCAAAATTATTAAAAACTTTTTTCTGAGGTTTCATTCCCGCTTGTTCGGCGATCAAGTTTTCCCTCATCCTACACATTCTCCTTAATTGACCAATAGAATAGATGTCTTCAAAGAGAATTTTGTGCCTGATTTCCATACGCAGATTTCGAATAAGAAGCTTTATTAATCGTGTTTCATCTATTGGGACGATTAGTCGAGCCGACATACTCATAACATCGTCATAGAACTCATCAAAAGTTTCTCCGATCTCTTGTTTGCGACTTCTCATATCTTCCTCTATCTCATCGTCAGTGCGAAAGTCTCCATATTGTCTTTTCAGTGCCTCACAAAATTCTTCCCAATCAACAAGAACAACCTCCCTTCGGTATTGCCAGTACCACTCTCTTGCCTTCCCAGACAAAAGAATATGTAAGTTTTTGCAAATGGCTCGGAAATCACTGCTTATACAATCGTGTGTAAATGATCGAAGTCTGTAAAGGAATTCGTTAACTGGAAGACCTTTGGCAGCTCCGTCGAACTTTAAGTTCCAGTTTTGGATAAGGTTTGTAACCTTTTCCGGACTCAAATTTGTCGTAGATCGAGTATTTTCGTTCTGACCAGTATTTTGTTTTCTCGATAGCTGTGTTCTAGCTGTCTGATTCGTACCTTCAGTATGGCTAGTTGCTCCTCGTTCATCACTCCTTGGAGGACCCGCAAAGTTTAATGTGAGAGCAGCCATTTTCGCATCAATAAACCCTTCCAAGTGCTCCAATAAGGAGGTATAGTTCACCTCTCCTAAGGCTGAAGCATTTTCTACAGGTTGACTATCATTGGAGTTCTGTCGACTTGGATTCTTCTGAAGTCTAGATCGAGCGCCTCCTATATTCATTTGCCTCCCCGAATTTTCCTTTGTCTTTTTGACGGAAGCCTGACGAGACTGATCCCTCGACTTGCCTCTAGTGTTGTGCACTTTTGCGGTAGCTCCTGTTGATTTTGGTGGAACACTATCTGACCTTGACGTGTTGTCCTCCTCCGAACCCACATGAGCTTTCCTTATTTGTTTGGGGCTCAATAATTTTTTGCACACTTGACATTCTTTATTGGCCTCGATATGCGTTAGAATGCAGTTCATATGAAAAATGTGATCACACGGTGTGATACCACAATCTTCCTCCTGTAAGATTGCTTTTTTGCAAATGGTGCACCGATATTCCGCTTCTAACAGCATTTCAACGTTTTCTTCTGGTAACTGATTTCGTATAGTTTTTGGACTGTGACCTACCGTCGCCATAACTTTATATCTCAGAACTGTATTGAAGTTGTTTTGTAAATACTCGGTGTAGTATTTGAAACAAAAAAATTTATTTAGTTTCCGTATTGAAACTTTCTCTTTTCTTGGCTTTTACACTCAGACCGAAAAGCTATAATACCTTTTGTAAGTAAATTTCATAAATCATAATTTCCTATCCGTAACGTTCCAAAAAAAAAAGGGGTAAAAGTAATTTTTATTCGCAATTGTTTCTACTCATTGACTGTTAAATGTTTTACAAATTTGAAAAAAAAAGAATTTATAGGAAAGAGTGAGCTACTAGGATTCGATTTAGGCGTGCACTGAACAAGCATTATAGCGTACAAATTTGGGAATTAATTCCAACCCTATGTATTCGCAAATATGTCTTAAGTACATCACCCATACATTTTATCCTTCTAACCCGAAAATATTTCACTAAATCACAAACACTTTTAAAGTAACCGTACTTTAAATTACAAGCAATGCCACACTTGCCAGTATAGTTCAAAATTTCGGATTTACCAAAATACGAATTCTACACTTAAACTGATGCAGCATCACCTGGAACATCAAAGACAGCAACCAAAAAAATCGAAAAGAAAAAATAGGCTAATCAGTTCAAATCAGCAGAGCGACACCATAATTATTTTTCCAAATTTCCTTTGTTATTCGCTGGCCGATGTTAGCTCAATCCAGAGAAGTGGCTATCTAAGAATCTGCTATTAATGTTTCGGCCTTTACCAAAATCATTATGACAGCAGTCCGTTAAACCGATATCCCTTTGCTAACATGCTAACTTTTCCTGATCATAGAAACTTGTAAAAGCCTTGTTTTAAAAAGTGAGGACCAGCAATCAATTGTCACGCGGTAGAGTCTCGGTCCATGCCAATAAATCTACTTCGCTAGGACTTATCTTACTGATCTTCTTTCTACTCCCAAAACTGACTCATACTAACACACAAAAAAAAGATTATAGAAAAGAAACAGCTTGGAACTCCTAGAAAATGGAGAAACTAAAACAAAACCATAGACAGTATGTCTCAGTAGCCCCACGTGTTGGGCGCCAAAATATGTAATGGTCCCCTGAGCACCAGTTGGCAGCGAAGAAGGTCGGTGGGACGCGACTAGCAAAAACAGCCTGTGGGGGGGTTCTTGACCCATTCCATCTCCAACCTCAGGGTACATATTTAAAATTAGTGTCCCTTGCCTAAATAGATCACGCATTATAAAATGCCCACATCACGACAACATTTAACAGGATCAGTCACAATCGCTTATACTGCATGATGGCATTGCAGCTGAGCCTCTTCACCCTCCCAACCAATTGAGTTCTCCATATTTGCGGCTGAAGTCGGAAAACTCCCAAAAATAATTGCTTTTACCCTCTCCTTCTCCTTCACATTACTTCAAGGAAATATTTGTTAATTTTAGCACTCCATAATTAGTTTTATTTATCCTTTCAAATTAACCTCCTGTCTTCCATTATACACTTCGGAATAATCTTCCTATCTGTTTTTTCTTCTTTTTTTTGTTTAATGTTTAATTCAATTGACTTAATTAATAATCTTCCTTAAATTTGTGCGAGTTCAGTAATTTCTTTTCATGTAGTTCTTAGGTGTTTTTATAATTTAGATTTAAAAAAAATGTTGGAAAATTTTATATCTGTTCACACCCTGGCCACTTTATAAAATTCGCTGAAAACGAAGGGTTAATTAATTTATGCATAATAAAATATATGAATAATTATAAAATAGTTAAAGAAATATTTGATAGATAAGTATTCAATTCAAATCCAATACTAGAATTTTGCCTTTTTTGTTTGGTAGTTTTTTTTTTCTGTTTATATCGCAATTATTTTGAAATTATTAAAATATTACTTTACGTTCCAAGGTAGCTTTCATGATTTTTCCTTCTGTTCTTTTGTTTCTTTTTTTTCCAGGTGTATGTGAAATAATTAAATTTTTGTTGTTTTCTATAATGCCACTGTACGTCTCAACAGAAGGTATGGACCGTCCCCATGAAGTGTAGGGTGCTTGCACATATGATCGTCATACCAACTATGAAAACCACATTAGCTTAACTTTGTTCTCTTTTCCGTTTTTCAAAGAACGGTTAACTCCACATACCTGGTAATACTCCCACGCCGAAAGATCTTTCGCTGGTGGAGCTTTTTGCTCTCTGGAACTTTGAGGGGATTAGAGAGAACGGTGCATTTTTATTTTAAATGTTTAGCAACATGCTGCTAAGCCGCAATGCACACGCGGTCTTCACACACACACAAACAAGAAAACTAAAAAAAATTATGAAAATTACATAACCAACTTAATGATTGTCACTTTTAGCTTTAATTTTCACCGTTTTTAGGGGTTGGTTATTTTCTTCAACTTTTCTTTGATTTCTCTTTGATTTTTTCTCTGCTTTTTCCACTTTTTCGTTACCCTGCGAATTTTCAAATGGCCAGTGTATGAACTCACAAAAAAATGTTGAATTAACTGATGGACTTGGATATAATATTTTTACTCTAATTAACAAACGAAAGAGCTTGCACTGGTCGAACTTGTTGTATTTAGTTTGCTTAATGTTTTTGTTGGTTTCTCTCGGCTTTTTTCCCACACCACTTTTATGTTGTCTTATTGGGGTCTCACAGAATGGGAATTGCATAGATTATTTAAGCCGCACTTTGTTTTTTTTTCCGAGTTGCTCAGGGTTTGATTTGGGGTTTTCCTTATGCCCCTCCCGCCGACAATTGGATGACCCTTCGATTTGAATCGCGATTTCGCACTACTTTGACCGTCTTCAGCCGCTCTTCTCCCCACTACTCCACTCTCTGCGAAAGCTCCAAGCGCTCTCTGATGCTGCAGTGGATAGCCTAGAACAAATCTCACTGACGGATGGGGATGCCTTTGAGGGAGAAAATAAGTGAGAACCTAATCAGTACTCCACTTTCTCCTTTCTCTAGCCAGTTATGCTCACCTTTTTGCCTTGAGTTTATGGTCGCAACCCGAAACTCCCGCCTAAGCGATCTGCTTCGAGAGCGTATGCATAAGCAAAAGCTTTTCAGCAATTAAATTGCATTAAATTTGGCTGCTGCGGTGATTGCTACAGGGAAAGAAATGTTAAAATTTCTTCCGAAAAATTTGCAAACGCAGATTTTAGCCCTATCGTCCACTCACTTTTTGTTTGTAAAAAAAATTAATTTTGCGCAATTATTTAATTTCAACCGAGATTTGGTTAAACTTTTCCTCTTTGAACGTCGATTATTTTTTCTCACACTTGAAAATAAACTTTAAGCAGTTTCTTCTGCTTTTTAGGTGTTGTAAGCTGGAGGTTCAAAATTGAAAAGGCTGAGCTGAGGAACTCTGTCTCTTAGGAAACCTCGGGATAACCTAATTCTTGCTCTTTCTCCATGTCCGGATATTGCCAAAAGAAAGCAACCAAGGGATTAAGCAAAAGCAATTCCACTGACAGTGTCTTAATGTGGCCATATCGTAATGTCTGTGGTGACCTATAGGGGGCGCCTTTCCATTTACGATATTCAACGTCTTTTTGGTTTTTAAAAATCTCTTTGCCTTTTTATTGCTCATCACACTGTGCAACAAACAACAGGAGGAGGAAATAAAACATACGTTAGGAAGATGTCCAGTGCTTGGGGAGTTTAGACAAAGATTTTTTGGAGTTAAAATTATGAGTGATGCAGATTTAGTTGGAGTCCTAAATGGAGAAAAAGGATGGACCTTAAGTTTATTTGTAGAGAATATTATAATGTATAAATGTGTTACTAAATGAATTCAATGTTTAATGTTAATTAATGCATAAATAATAATCACAATCAATGTATTTTAATGCTAATTTTAAAATTATTGTCAATGTCAATTAATGTAAATTTATATCCTACGAGTGATCCGCTAACGCACCATTACCGGTGAACGATTTCATATCTCGGGACGACCGGGGAAGTCTTGTGTAGTAACTGGAAATGGAGTATTGTGGACTACTCAAGGGAAATATGGGCTGACGGCTTTAAATGCCAGGCCCAGAAGCATATAACTATTTACTTATTTTAAAGATATAAAGATAAAAGAGTCACTAGGTGCACTTTCCTTGTTAACACAAATTACAAAAGAATAAATAATACTATTACTACTACTACTACTACTACTACATGATACACACGTAATATTTAACTTCGATTGCATTTGGTCCATGCCGTACACCATTTCATTCATTGCCAGTTTATAAAGATGTTGCAAGTTTATATGGCCAAATCGATTGGGCCATTTCATCACATTTTCAACACATGATACGTTTATAGATTCATACAAATTTTCCAAAAAGTACAATCCATTTTCTTTATATGCAACTCCAATCACCTCATTTTCATCTTTTATTCGTA